>JAGKQL010001972.1:10068-34797 GCA_018398635.1 Cyprinodon brontotheroides | reverse complement strand
TTTGCACTGGAACCCTGACATATACACAATGTTTGGCATTGTTGGTCGCGGAACCTAAGGTGAAGTCAAGCCATGCCGATGTCAGCTGCTTGAAACAGCTCCATGTAATTTACCGCCTTACCAAAAATGTGCGTTGATGGACAAAGGGTTTGTAGTTTGTCTTCTGTAAAATACAAAATATGCACAAAGAGATCAAATAAATAATACATTTTTTTTACCTCTGCATGAATGTCATTCTATCGGTCAGCTCTGATCCTGGCATTGGGACACATAGGAAAGAGGAAGGTGCAATGGCTGCTATGTCCTTCTCCTGAATAGTCCATCTGACATTAAATAAGTGGAAGACTAAGCGGTGTCCCAGAAGAACACCCAATACCAACTTCAGGATCACAAGTAGAGAACTAGGTCTTCCATCATACGTTAGCATCAATAAGATAATGCATCAGTTGCTTATCTTCAGAAAACCAGCCTCTAGCATTTTAAGCTGTTTTGCTTATGCAAAACTAATTCATTTGTATCATAAGGTCATACTCTAGAGCTATCCGAAGTCCAGAGAAAAGCACCATGGTGTCTCATGTGCAGGGTTCTTTTCACATATAACTCAAAATGTTCTTTATCAAAACCAACAGAACAGTTGGGATTATTTATGGACTTGTAAATGAGGGGGTCTGGCCTTTAATAACTTGGTATCTGATGGTTGAATAACGGTGACTTCGCGGCCTAAGTATGGCTCTTCTATGATGACATTCATGCTTGACCCAAAGTGGCTTCATCTGTAGGAACACAGGACCTTCCCTCCTTCTGCAAATTAAGGATGAGGAGGTGAAGAGCAACACCGCCAATCTCAGCAGGTTCAGTTGGTGCATCTTTTTGAAATTCTTTCTGATGGAAGAAAAAGAAATTAGATAGGCCCCCTCTAAGTAAACATTTTGCATTAGATTGAGACTAGACACACACACCTTTTAGTGTTTTCAAAAAATTTGAGTGGAAATGTGTACTAATGGACAAACTGTCAACAGAACTTTTCAGTTCGGACGATATATATTGGGCTATAATCTGGTTTAAGTTTCAGAAAAGCTGGACATCTAGTGGGTTCAGTTTCTTTTCACACAATAGGTATGAATTAAAGTACTAGGAAAAGACTGTATTTATTTTCTATTTTATTTTGTACATATTATAATTTCGATTTGTACCTTTGAACATTTAAAGTTTTAGAACCCCTGCCCAGAGCAAATAGTTTAAAAGTGTGTGTGTGGGGGGTTGTTTTCAACGCTTCAGAAAGCTGTGGGGCGTTTTTTTTTCATTTTACATAATCTTCAAGACCGTGCAACTCAGTAACGGTTTCTGATTACACAACAACAATGGGGAAATTCCTGTGTAAGTTCAAATAGGTTTACATGGAAATTGAGTAAAAGTTGTTTCTCTAAAATTTCTCCCAGGTTTTTGTTGAAGTGTACATTTTCTGTAAGTAAAACAGTTGAAGTTACACTGTAGGGTTGATTTAAAACTGGTTCTTTGTGTTTTTAAAAGGTGCAGCAAGAAAAGGTTTCAGCTGTATTATTTAGAAGCACATCTATCCATTTCTCCTCTAGAACTGATTAAGATTTGTTTTTTAACACTCACCACTAACATAGTTTTGTCATGAATAAGCGAAAACAAAGGAGTAGGTCCATATATAGTGAATTTAGGATGTGTGTATAGCAACATTAAGAAAGCTTTTCCCATAAATGTTATAGCTTATATCATGCAGTAAGCTTTGCAAGCTGGGACTGAATTTCATCCAGTTCACCACCAAAACTTTAGCAAACAAATATTCAGAAAAGCAAAGTCAAGTGTTCTCTAGTTTGAGCTTACTTTCAGTTTCAGCATTGCTTTCTTCCCGTAGAAAACATCTGGAAACCCTCAATCTGCCTCAGTGAAGCTATAGCACCATATGTAACTTTTCAAAAATTAAGCAAAACGTCTGTCATGAATAATTGTTTTTTCTTCCACTAATCATTTCATTAATCATTGATCAGTTTCTAGTTCTTTGATGGTAAAACTCACCTGTAGCACCGCAGCCTGCAGATACCTCTCTGTGCTTCCAGTTTCCCTCTGAGCTAAGCCTTGAGTGAATTCAAGTTTGGACAGGCAGAGGTATTGGTTGGGTGCTGGCAGTGAGGAAAGTGGGCTGAAGTTGAAGACAAAGTAACCATAGAGAATCTCTTGTTTGCTCCTCTTACATCCTAACGTTTTTCTTTTTATTGAATTTTAAACGGCGATGTCAGATATTTATCGTGGCGGTTTCTGCTTTTGATCAGATTTAAAAACAGACTTTGATGATTAAATACATACTTGAGCACAACCACATTTGATTTTATATCAGTATGATTGTTACATGACTTTGTGAAATCCGTTGATCTGAAATAGACATACCTTAACATTAGCCTACATTATAGTGACTCTTTTTAGGGAACAAAGTGGTGTAAACAGAGCATGATTTTTGAAAAGTGTCACTGTCTTACTTTCTGTTTAACTTTGATCGGTGTGTTTCATTGGTTTATTTCCTACTTTGTGTTTCTAGATTTATTTTAGTTCTCAGGTGTTTCTGTTTTTGTCCTCTATTGCCCTCTTGTGTGTGTTCCTTTCCCCTTGGCTTCCTCGTTGTCTCCACTCACACCTGCTCCTTATCAGCTCATTTGTCCTACCTTTGTTCAGTCAGCCATATATACTCTCCCTATGCTGTCACTCCTTGCTGGTTCCTTGTCGCTGCTGGTTTCTCGTCGCTGTTGTCATCATACCTCGTCTTACCCTGGCTCCTTGTGATTGTTTTCCCCTGATGTCTACTTGGTTCTGGTCTGTGTAAAATTTTAAGTTGGATTTTTACCTCAATTGTTTGTGTTTACTATTAAAGTGCAAGAAATCACCTCAGTCTCTCTGCCTCTGCATTTGGGTCCTCTAAACCACAACCAAACTTTGACAGAAAAGCTGTTACACAAGTGGAGATTCAGACAAATCACAGCCTTAGTGAGATTTAGATAACCATTGATTCCATGCAGCAAATAAATGATGGATAAAAACGTGAATTCAGGGAAGATGCTGTAATGCAGATGATCACGTGAACTTGTTAAAGATATATTTTCACAAGACTTAAGTAAAACAATCATTGTAATCAATTACGGTTTTTCATCAATGAAGGACACAGTGTGTCTGTATTGTGTGTGTTTTTTTTTTAGGGTGGAAAAATACAAAATAAAAATGTTCAAAATCGATAAATTCTGCTGATAGTATTTATGTTTGTAAATACTTTAGATAAAACATTAATATGGAACCACTTTGTCTGTCAGAACAAATATCCATCTGAAGCAACATGATCTCCTTTATATTAACTTACTGTAGATGCTATAAATGTCACCTGCTTCAATCATAAAGCAAGTTAAATATTTGCTTTAGACCAGGATGCCAAACATAACTGGACGTTTAGCAACTATAAAAGGGTCCCCAAATCCGTCTGTCATGTTTAGTTGGTTGAGTACGACCAAAATGTGACATGAACTTGGGGGCATCATAGTGAAGAATTTAATGACAAAACAGTTAGATAATCTGAACAATGAGAGCAGAACATAAAAGTCTGAAATACGTCTGAAAATCACACAGCTTTTTCAAATCACGCGAGAATGTGTACAAAACAACAAAAATGGCGCCGGCAACGCTTGTGGGTCGTTTTCAGCGAATGTCAGTACTTTTAAAGAAATTTTGAGTAGGGTGACCAAACGTCCGTATTTCCCAGGACATGTCCGTATTCCACGTCCTGTCCCGGGCGTCCAGTTTTAGAAAGTGCGGAAATGTCCTGATTTTTAAATTACCTTAGTTGGACCAATAAATTTACAGGCACTGGGGCACTGCCCGCGGCGCTGCGTGTGGCGTAACCCTGAGCAGCGTCGATGCGGGCAGCCCACTGTTCTTAATCAGAATATGGCGGGCTGTCAGTACTTGGCAACAACATGCAAAAGCGCCAAATGTATGTTTACTGGCGATTTACAAAAGAGTTTCCCCTTTTCAGACCGAGTCGAGACACATTGGAAGGCCTTGTGCACAGTGTTACAAAACAGGCATGTATGTCTCGATTGTCCAATGTGGAGTGCAGGGATCTGAAAAGCCACCTGGACACCAAAAGTAAAAAATAGTCTATGGATATGTTTGTTAGTTTTTGGTACATTTTGAATAATTTTTGCTACACAAAATTATTTTTGTTAATTAGCTCATTTGTTAATCTATTTTTTCCATTAGCCAACAGGCAGACATTATTTCCTTCATTACTGAGGCTGGTATCATCTGTTATTGGGAGTTGAGAGTTAAAATTGAATTAACTTTTTATTGTTGTTAAGTGAGGGATGTTTTGATGAGACATTCATTTCTTTCTTTTGTGCTATTCATTTATTACAGGAAATCCTAAGCATTTTAATAAATTTGGGTTGAATAAACATTATAGGATGATATTGGAGTTATTGTCTGTTTAAATTTTACTGAAAAGGTTTTTTACAGGAATCAAACTCTAAATATCATGTTCTTTTAATGATTATGTAGGCCTTTATGCCATTAACTGATCACATGTACACAAGTTGACATTTACATGCAATGGGAACAGTCCCAGTTCCCCTAAAGTTTATATATATATATGTATATATATATATATAAATAAAAATATATGGTCACCCCTAATTTTGAGTGATAATACTTTTTTTTTTTTTTGCGATCATTGCACTTCCCCTTGCGGGCATTAAAAACTTCTTTCTCCCAAGTGATCAACAATGGTTAACATCGCAGCCCTGACTTTATAAACAAAAACATAATCTTACAGACATTGCTTTAGCATGGTGAGGAGAAAAGAATAGCCAGAGATGAGGCCTTTAACATTTCCATGTGCTCAACCAGCTGGAGCAGGTGACAAAATGCCAGACTCTTCCTGTCTCAGCATATACTGCTCCCAGGTTGCTGCAGACTAAACCAATCACACTGACTGAGTAAGTAACATATTCACTAAGGATACAACAGGGCATAAATCAAAAATGTCTGCGTCAAACTCACTGCTACACACTGCTGCAGGGGAGTATAACCAACCTTTAAGTGTGAAACGTTGTATGTTTTTTTGTTGGTCTCTGTGTTGCCCTCACGACAGACTGGCGACCTGTCAGGTTGTACCCTGCCTCTCACCTGTAGACTACTAGACTTTAAATAAGTAAGCAACCAAAACATTAGGCAACCAAGTCAATGTCTCTACAGTTTTAATTTTAAAATCTTAATTTACTACATTTATCCATCAATATTTAATATAATATAATGAGCTATAAATAAAGTAAATATTAAAAATCTTTTTATAAATAGATTTAAGCCGTATCCATTTGAGGAAGCAGCTTCTCACAGCAATAACTCAAATATTGTAAGAATTGTTTTTAAACATTGTTGATATCTATATTTATATATAAGTTTTTATAACTGTTATTTTTTCTCTCTCTCTCTCTCTTTGAAAATGAACTTAATTGAATAAAATATGCCTCCTGCATGATTCTTGTTTCTGTAATGTTATTACAAAATGTAATGGACTAATGTTGATGTTAAATGTTTCTGAATAGAAATTTATATAAAAAAAAATCTTTTTTTTTTTTTTTTTACCTGAGTGAGTTTTCTCTGAAGTGTGTTTTCCTTTTTAGCAGCTATATAGGAAGATTAAAAGATTGAAAGAAAATGTTAACATCTCTAGTTTGAAAATATGATGCCCTCTGCTGTTTAAAAGAAATCACACCATGTGCTCTATTGTTTGACCAAATAAAGATAAGCTTCAGAGCAAATAAAATGCAGGAAATATTTCCTTTGCTAAATTTATTTTCAATCCTATCCTGATCTATTCAGATGTTTTTTTTATCATAGTTTCTTGATGCCTATAAATCATTAGGGAAAAATCTCTGGATTTTCATGCTGTTTATTTTTAGCTTTCTATAATTAAGGCTGGCTTCAGTGATGATCAGCTTCTGACTTTGTTTCATATGCTCTGTTTAAGAAAACTTTTTAAAAAATTATACAAAGTTCCTGGATGTAGGCAACAAATCAAATGAAAACATGTTGTGGTATTTTTGTAGTAACATTTGATAAAAAGGAAGGTTTATAATACACCTCCAACTAAACTAGTGATGGTCCTCCATTTACACCCAATGCATACATCGTCAACCCATAGAAAAACTATAAAAAAGCCAATAGGGCCACTATTCACATCTAATTATCATGTTTAATTAGATGCCATGGCAACACTCTTGGCTACCATAGTATGGGACTTTAACCACTGTGGCAACACTTAACTGTAGAAAATGTGAACTGTTGCAAGTAATGCTACGTTCACCCTAAAGCAGCAACAGAAGCAAAAACGCATCTGCTGCTTCATTTTTTATCTTGTACAAATTGGATTTTGACCGCAGCAGGGAGCAGCAAACCTGCTTCAACTGCGCAGTGTCAAAATGGGTCTGATGCGCGTGCTTGGAGCTACTCTATCCTTTCTTTGCCTGTCAGCTATATTTGCTTTGTTCAGTGGGAATAAAGGAGTACTTTTAATATGTTTTAAGTGGGACAATCACCTGAAAACTTTAACAGTGCAGTTAATTCATCCAGATTACCATCTGCCTTCAAATATTATTTCTGTCGAGTACGCTCAGACCCCCACGCCTGGCGGTGTCAGTAGTAGAGGCTGCAAAGTCCTGAATTGATTGATTTTTTATTTGCACTGTTCTAAATCTATTCATTTTGATTCATTTTGTTTTACAATAATAGATGTGTTTCAAACTCTTTCATGTATTTTGTTTTCCTGTCACATTAAACACAAATTGCAAACTTGAAAATCAGACAGTTTAAACATGATATGTGAACAAAACTGTCTCAAAAGTGCAAACTTTTTGTGAAAAGTGAAAAAGTGAAGCCTCACTCGAGTGAGCAGACGTGACACGGAGGGGACACAGCATTGTCTGTAACAACTAAAGGGTGTTTTCTGGTCAGCCCCCATTTGTTAATGTCTTCGGTCAACCTTTTGACTATATTTGCAGCTGTCTGGCTTGAAGTAATCTTGAGTGCATCTTTCCTGCTCATTTGAATGTGAACGTCATGCACGTCACTATAAAATGAATTGATCTCATTCCCTAAACATCAATTTTGCAAAAATTTAAAGGAATCAATTCAAAATTGATTAAATCGATTGTTTAGCCAGCCCTAGTCAGTAGGAATCCCATTCAACAGTCACCTCCTCATGGATTGCCGCAGTTTTCATGTACGTTATCCAAGCAGCAGGCACCAGGATAATAAAAGTGAACATGTTTTGCTGGCAGGTTTTAGCATTTTTAGTTAATTTAGGCGTGAATAAACAGTTTCAGAGGAGTGATCATGGTGATCTGTATTATCAGAACCCAGATCAACTTCTTTGATTGGTTGATGTGTCTTGTCTTGCAGCAAAAGTTCAATTTTTCCATCTCGAGCAGCTGCTGCGTTTGCGGTGCGGCACGTGCGTCAGATTCTCAAACGCTCCTGGCGCGCTGCTTCAGCTGCTCAAAACGCGCTGAAGGACGTTTTGCTGCACCTTGACGCACGTCAACCATTGACTTTGCATGTCAGCTAGCTGCTCCTTCTGCCTCTGCTGTGTTTGGTGTGAACGCAGCATAATACCTGTAGAGCACAAAACATTGGTTAGCAATGCATGAAAGAAGAAGGGGCATAATTATCATAATATCATAATAGGAAAATGTGCATCTTCTACGTGTGTTGTCTGGGTAACGACGCGTGTCAGGAACCATTACGACAGACATAAAAAGCGGTGCTTGTCATCATGAGGGACGTAAAAAGCTACGCTTTTGTTGGTAAAAGATGGTGAAAAAAGTGGTGAAATTTTGGAAAACGGGTGCTTTTAACAGGTAAATTTCAATCTTAAGGTGATAATTAGATGGGATTAGTGGCACTCTTGGCTTGCCATAAGAAACACTGTATCGGTGTGCGTGTCGTTTCAATGTAGTCATGTGACCGATACAGGAGTTGTTTCTAAATGACTGGCTCACTAAATAAAAACAGTCTGTCAACATGATGCATCTGCTAAAAAAAATGTCTAATCTTTTGCAGTATTTTGAAGCAGCCTAAAAGGAATAGGAACCTTTGATCCGTTGCATTTTAACTTTACTTTTTTCGTTGTGATACTTTTCCTCTCAGATATCAGGCAATTTATCTGAATTAAAGTTAATTTCAAACTGACTCTTAGTTTATTTACTGTTTTTACTTTACTCATTGGAGTTTGAATCACATTTTTAAATGTATTCCACAAGCATCCTCGTTCAGATTTTCCCTTATATTTTCACGTTATATGTTTACATTATCAAAGATATTTCCAACATACAATTACTTAAATTATCAAATATCATTGTACTAGGTCATCAAATTAATTCAGTTTAGTCTGTCAAATAAGCTGCCTCTAGTGTCTATAAATGTCCAGCAGGTGTCAGTATTCTGTGAGACTCAGAGAATCAATAGTTTGGCTTCCAGGTGCCTCATTAACCGTCACTACCCCAAACCCCTGGGGGGGAAACAAAACGAAAACAAAACAAACTAATGCAATCAGTTGGACTTCCTGTTTACATTAATTAAATTTATTTCAAGGATGAGTTTGGACCAGTATAGGCGAACAGAATTAATTTTTATTTTTATAGCGGTTGGCAAAACATTTGAAAGTGCATTACCGCCACCTCCTGGTATGGATTGTGGAACAAAATTACAGTATATTAACTTTTAATAAATATTTTTCTTTTTTAATAACTATTATTTTTTATTTACAATGCCAAATTTAATATAATTAAACTGAAAATATGACATATTTAATAATGTAGCAAAAACTAAACTAAAAATAAACCTTAAATGTGGCAAAAGCCATTTCATTTCTAAATTGTTAAATACTACATTGACGTTTCGCTTCCCCTCCAGGAAACTTTCCAGTGGATTGCTTTTAAACTTTTACGGAAAAAGTATATTAACTTTTTTTAATATTTAATAAGAAAATTTTATAAAATTAAATAGAAAATATGAAATACTTAATAATATAGCAAAAATGGTCAATGTATAATAAACTCCTAAAATATGGCAGAATCCATTTGAATATTAAATACTACATCAGAGGTGGGAGGTCTAGTATAAATTGTTAAAAATATATATTATAATACTTTTATATATATTGGATAGATTAAATGTGGATTTTTCGGTTAAACAATAAAAACAGTCAGCTGGACTGTGATCCTCCAGCGTGTCCAGCTCGTAGACTCGTCCCTGTTCCACCATGATTCTGGGAGATGTAGTCCTTTCTGTCACCACGTTCAAGCTCTTGGTTAGCCTCAAGAACTACAAACCGGTCGGGGCGGAGCCTTGAGAGGACTTCCGGTTTTCAGTCGGGCAGCTGGAAGCCAAGATGCTGGTCGCCCTGTCTGTGCTGCTGTTGTTCAGCTCCAGGCCGGTCTGCTGCGTTTTTCAGAGACTTTACTGCTCCTTCTCAGACAGCTGTGACTGCGACTTCAAGCCCAGCATCAGGGGTGAGTTTGTGTTTACAGCTAGTGCTACAGCTACATGTTAGCAGGCAGCTAACAGTGCTGCAGGACACCAGAGATGAGCTAGCTGCCCCTTAAAGAAGCTCTGACTCACTAATGAAGTATTTTTCTGACTGCTAATTTCAATTCAATTCAGTTTATTTATATAGCACCAATTCACGTCATTTCATGACACTTTACAATTCAACAGATCATCCAGTCAAATTGATTCAAAGTTTTCTATCTAAGGAAAACCAATTGATTGCATCAACTCATTGACTCCAGGGCAATCGCACTCACACTAAGCATGCTTGTAGCGACAGTGCGCGGAGAGGAAAAACTCCCTTTAACAGGAAAGCAGAACCAGGCTTGGTGTGGCGGCCGTCTGCTGAGTGCGACTGGGGTTCAAGGAGACGAAGCAGAGATAAAAAGGGCAACTGTAAAAGGCGTCCGAAGTACAGCCAGTCAGACGAGCTCCGAGCCAGCTCCCATGTCAGAGGATGAAGAACACATCAGCCAGTCACAGTCAGAGAAAACAGGACTACACTGGAAAACAGGCCACGTCTCAACATCTATAAACAAAGGTGTCGTTGATTGACAGCAGCAGAGCTATTATTTTCTCAGAACACAGAAAGCCAATGTCTATCAACTCTGCTCAGAAGCTGAAACAACTTTAATTAACAACAATGAGTCTCATGTTGAGGTGGTGCTCAACACTTAGCATCTTTTGGTATAAAGCTTCCAGTTTTAGTCCAACCAAACCATGCATGAGAGTCAGGAGACACCGCAGAGGAGCAGAGCTCATGCAGCCTGCAGGTAAATAGGTTTGGGTGGGACTCGCTCTGTAAACCTGTTTATAAGCCTGTTGTATGTCAAAAACAAGCTAATACAGAGTTAAATTGACTTCAAAATGATACAGGGATTACATGTGCTTACTTATAAAAATAGAATCAGAAATACTGAGGTGCATTCAGTAGAACTGTTCACAGTTTATCCACTCTAGAGTGGTTCACTCTCGGGACGTCCCAATCTAATATTGATATTGGAATACCCAATATCAGCAAGAAAAAGGAATATTAGAATTGATTTGCCCAAATCTAAAATCTTTGCTTCTATTCACTTTTGTTTAAAGTTAATCTATTTGGGAAGAAAGAAATGGGTCTCTTGCTCTCATACCTCAATTTTAAGTATCTCTCTTTTTGAGTAATATCACTTTAGCGTTTTCTATCATTCCATACTATAAAATATTCATGAATCTATAATAGTTTATGCTTATATTACACTCAAAGCTGCAATATTGGTATGTTTATATCTGTGAAGATGGTATGGGGAATTAAAAACGCTGTATCCGGACACCCTACTTCACTTGCTGTTTAAATGCCCTCCTATCCCACATTATCAAAAGCAGCACAACTGAGTAGAAGAAAAGGAAAAAACGCAACTAGATGTAAACATCAAAGTAGAAAAATTTACAATTCGTTGCAACTTTATGACGTAGTTTGGCCCCGTCAAACTGTTAACACATAGAGTAGTCATGAATATTTGTAGTTTTACATCCCCTGCTGTATGTAATGTGCCCATATCACTAATAAACACAAAGTTCACTCCTGTTGCACAAAAATGTTTATCCTAATGGAGGAAGAAGGTTAGCCCACATTACTCTATTTGCTGTTTTTACTGCCCGCTGGTTTAAATAGCTTCAGGAAGAAGATGCTTTGCAGAAGCTTTGGATCTTAGGCAGGGTTGATTATTTAGTTCCAGTATTTTTATCCAACAGCAAGAGGCACTAAACTTTGCAAATAGCAAATGTTTTGTAAGTCTTAAAACATTTGTCAAAATTAAATGAAGCCAGAATGGTTCTAATATAAGCAAAGAGATTGAGGGGACGTAAATGCTTTGATTCACATTTATTCCAGGGATTAGGTTCATGTTGAGTTCGTTTGGAGAAAACAGTGAATTTGATCTCAGTCCTTGTCTTTGTCCTGCGGAGCAGACCTGGAGTGGGACCTCTACAAGAATCTCTTCGGTCAGCATCTGGCTCAGGATGTCATCTCAGAAGAAGTGGCCAGCTTTCTTCGTAATAAGAGCCCTGACCGGCCCCTGGTGCTGTCCTTCCATGGCTCCTCGGGGACCGGGAAGACGCTGGTCAGCTCCATGTTGGGAAATCACTTGTACGGCTCAGCGATGAGCAGCCCGTTTGTCCACCAGTTCATCCCCACGCTTCACTTCCCTTCAGCGAAGCGAGTCAGTCACTACAGGGTGAGTCAGCGCCTTCCTGGAAACGATCATTTGCCGGAGCCGTGAAGACGTATTTCGGAACATGAGGTGTGTCTGGTTTGCAGGAGGATCTGAAGAGCTGGGTGAACGGAAACCTGACGCAGTGTGGTCGCTCCGTCTTCATTTTCGATGAGATGGAGAAGATGCCTCCCGGCTTGATCGACGTCCTGGAACCCTTCCTGGGTCCCTCCCACGTTGTGTTCCGCACCAACTACCGGAAGGCCATCTACATCTTCATCAGGTACAGAAACACTATCTGTGGAGGCAGCTGTTCCTCGGCTTAAAAACAAACAGCCTCTGCTTTCTGTTTCTCTGCAGCACCGCAGGACAGGAGGTGATAAACCAGCTGGCTCTAGAAAACCGGCAAGCTGGACAGGAAAGAGAGCAGATCAAGTTATCTGACCTGCAGGACGCCATCGCACAAGCAGTTTACAACACCAAAACAAGTAAGCGACAGATTGGAGTCTTATACAGTGCAGCCTTCCTTACCTTCTTCTAAGTCGTAGAGAAATCATATTTAAATGTCAAATCATTCTGGCTTAAACATGTCTATAAATGTACACTTTATGAGATGATATTGCCCCAAAATTTAGAAAATTTCTATGTTTAAAAAAGATCCTATCTTAAAATCAACATCATCTTCGTCCCCGCTTTCCTCCTCTTAAAAAAAAAAAAAAAAAAGTATGATGGAGGAGACTCATCCACGACCTCCGACACAAAACTCTCCTCCTCTTGCATGTTTCCGCTGTCGATAGCGTTCCTTGACAGTGTCGTTTCTAAGTCACCAATTCAGTGCTACTTGGTCCCAATGGAATTTCCCATTGAGAACCTACTAGCACTAAGTTGCTAACTGGTTAGCAAGATGCTTTCAAGAAACCGGCCACAACCAAACGTGTTTGCGAACCTTCCGCCACAACAATCCCGCCCCCTTTATAAACAACCAATCACATTCACTTTATTCACTCGTGTAAAGTTGTGCACCGCTCGGCAGAATTCGGAAATGCAACGGTTGGAACAGCCGCTTCCCTACGACTTTAAACAAATGCATTTTAATAAATTAGATTCCATTAAAGCGATAAATTAAATTAAGAAATATATATCAACTAGATTCATGACTTATTTTCAAGTGTAGTTTAGATTATTATGGCTCACAGTGTATATAAACATAAACATCTTTTATAAAAATGTTAATGATTTTCATACATGATTGAGGGCTGGTAAACAGTATGTTTATCTGTAGTCAGCATATGGTCGACGTTCCTTATGAATGAATTTCTGCATTTTTAAATTACCGCATTAGAGGAGTTTGAAGGAAGCAACAAAATGTGAATACATTTAAAAAAGCATTTTTTATGTCCACTCACTCCTTTTTTCTTTTTTTTTTCTTAAAAAAAAAAGTGAAGCTCTAAGTAGAGATTGAAATCCTTTTTTCTCAGTCTCACTGGATGACATGAACCATCGCTAAAATAAAGTAACTGAAATGCCCGGTTACATCCCTGTTTACCACAGCCAGCGTAACATCAGCGTATGATGACGTTACGCTTTGCATAGCCTTTTTTTAATTTGCTCCAATGTTGGAAGCACATGTATTTCATTTTTGTTTTTGGCTTTTTAAAATTTGCATCAAATTCATAACATCACATCTTTTTACATTTCACTAAACTAAAGCATAGCAATGTTTAAAGCTGGATTTAATAAATCATTAATGCAGCAAGACATAAAGCCATGAGTTTAATAGAATCTGCTTAAGAAGTTTAAAAGCTGTTAGGGGAAAGAATAGAGCTTCCAATGTTCTGCCAACAGGGGGCAGCAAAAGCACTCATTTTGCCAGAGGGGGATGATGAGGTGACAAGGAAGTGATCTGGAGTTAGGTGTGATTTCACTCATTTTTCAGTTTTTAAATGGGTTTATTTTAATGGTTGACCTTTGCTGTTCATTTATGCTTTCTTAAAATATGGACTTTGTTTTGCAGTTTATATTTGTGTATTTTTCTTTCCCCTAAACACTATTAATATGTTTAAAAAAAACATTTTGTTCAGACTAAAACATGATTCATAATATTTTTGTATGAGGGTTTTTTTTATTTCTCTGGTGTTTTTATTTTCATTTTTGTTAACTAAAAATTTTTTTGTTATTTTTGTTAAACTATAATATTTAAATAAACAAAAATCAAAGCAGGAAAATACATCACTTTGGATCTTATGAAGTTATTCTGTTTGAATAAGATCCCTTAAATGACTGTTCATTTATTTATTGTTTTTAATTTATTGAATAGGCTTATAAATTCCTGCCAGTGTTCTTTGCTTTTCCACATTTGTGGTAAACCAGAAAGCAGTGATGCTCTTCCTGACCTGAGTTTGTCTTTCCAGGTGGTCTCTTCCAGTCCAGCATCATCAAACAGGGACTCATCACTCGCTTCGTTCCCTTCCTGCCATTGACGCGGACTCACGTGGAGCGCTGCGTTCGCTCGCAGCTGTGTCAGCGGGGCATCTGTGACCGCAGCGACGTGGTGGAGTCGGTCGGAGGAGACGTGGTCTACTCTCCTGTCGAGGGACAGTACTTCTCCACCACTGGCTGTAAAGCGGTCTCTGCAAAGATCAGCTTCTTTCTGTGAGTCGGAGCAGGACAGTTGCTCAGATTTAACTGGAGGAAAAGCTCCTCTGTTTTTGTTTTGGGAAGAATTGTTCTTTGATTAAGAACAAGGTGAGCGGTGGAACGCAGGAATCGTTCCTAAGCAAAAATTTAAAAGGATGAAGTGAGGAGGGAAAACTCTCTGACCGTGTTCATTAAAGACTGGAAGAAGATAAAAAGCAGCATCCCTGGAGGAAGATGGCTGCACCCTGAAGCATTCTGAACCAGGAGCTGTTTCTACCACAGGGGCGTCTTTTAAAGCCTTTTAAATGAAATTCTGCAGCTGCTTCAGGTCACCAGGTTTATATTTTTAAATTTGTTTTATTTATCACATTTTATTTTATTTAACTATCGGAGAACTGTAAGTTTCACTCAGAGATGTTTGGGAATGCACAAGAACAAGAATCTCTCCTTCATATTACAGAAGGTATTTTTATTAAAAGGGGTCAGAGATTTAAATATTCCTCAATTAACCCATTTTTATAAGATGCCTTTTTTAACTTAGAAGAAGTCATCCAGGAAGGAAACAAAGAACTGATTATAATCTTATAAAGAAATGCCAAAGCTGGCTGAGGTGAAGCATGTGGGATCCAATTATTATGGTAGCACATAATAAATTCTGCCAGCAGGGGGCAGCAGTGGCTTTTTTTTTTTTCTTTTTTGGGTTTATTTTCACCACTACCAGATGATGGACTCACCATGGAGTTTGTTTTATTTTTACTCCTCTCCATGTTTTTTATTAATTTTATTCTGTTTATGTTTGATCCAAACACTCTGGCTGCACTTTATGGACTAAAAAAGGAACTCATTGTCCTAAGAATTCTAATGTATTCTGAGAAACTAAATCATAAACCAATGCCAAATGATTGAATTGTTTACAGCTGAGCGGGACCTTGTAAAACGCACTGATTTCTCGGCGTATTAAATGAATTTCATCAGCTGTGGGACGTTTGCTTGAATAAGTGCAGCACAGAGCTGCTTCATCTAGCGTGTCAACAGAAGAACCCAGCCTTATGATAAAACCTCTAGGTATTAACTGTATCTGCCTGCCCACACAGTTAACGATTGCTCTATGTGTGCATGAGTAAGCTAAACTTGAGTTTTCTGTGAAGACATTTAGAATATAAATGTTTAAAAAGGGAAATAAATAAATGTAAATATGTATTTTACAGTGTTTATACAGGTTGAAATGGTGCAGGGGTGCTACAAAACTGTAGGTGACGCGAACAGGAGGCCTCTGATTGGTTTAGATCTACATCAGTTCTACACTATCGCATTTCCTGTTTTGTTACCTTACCAGCTTGTGTGTGACTGTCATTCTTGGGAAAGCGACTACCATTGAAGTTAGACGCGCTAAAGGCGAGAGGTACAGAAACGCCTAGGACCCTTTTCCACCCTGGATCCCAGCTCTTTTTCACCCTCGCATGTCCCTCAATGCGTCGCTGGAGCTTGCCTTGTGTGTTTCCACTTCCTCACGCCTACGGCGGTATCTAGACCCCCAGCTAGTTCATGATTGTCCCTCTGGAATTGTGGCGTGGAATAACAGAGCAGACCATGCTTCAATATTGGGCATACATCTAAAATATCTAAGCGAGCTCACTGCAGCTCCTGACAACCAGTTGTCGGTTAGCACACTGCTGCGGGGAGGAAAACCAGCCTTAAGGGTGCAGAATGTGTGGGGTCTGCAGATATGTTAGCAACAATTATCCCTGGCCCTAAATGCCGTAAACATTCTGGATGGAGGAAGGTTTTTAGATGAGCCTAACACTCCCAGGGATGGGGGACTGCAGGGTGGCAGTGGAAGATGACCAGCAGATGCTGTGGGTTTTCACACAGAAGCACATTATTGACAAAAGTTTTCTGTCTTTATTTACCACGTTCATCAGCACACAGTGACTTCCCGTTCTATAGAATCCAGTTTGTTTTGTACCCCAGGTTGAAAGAAATATGAAGCTTTCTTTAAGGATCTTCCAGAAGGTTTAGAGGTCTGCTGAGAAAAACAGAAGCGCGCTTATTTATCTGATTGATCCCAAAGGTTTAATATAAGTATGACATCATAATAATAACTTTCCATACACTAACTTTAAAATTGCATGCAGCGATATGGACATGATTGGAAAATGAAAACCCGATGCTTCTGGAGTAAAGTTTTATAACAGCAAAGCTTGATTGTATGTTTTTAAACAGCCTCGTAAGTGTGAGCTGCTTTTAATAGCTAGTTTGCTGCTGGGGGATATACAGGTGTCTGTTGTGACTCAGCAGTTGCTGCCCTATCGACCTGGAAGGGTTAAGTGGAGCTCGAACTATATTTTAATACAGCTGGCTGTCCTCTTAAGTGGGCGTCCTGATGAATTTAGCCCAAGGTCTAAGAACCGCGGATGTCAGACCGATCAAAAAAAAATACATCTCTTTATATATATGGTCTGGGTCCTGAGCTTAAAGCTAAAGCTCATCACCAGATGATATTGGGTACTAACCACTGATCTGTTTATTCACTGGAAAGCTGATAGGCTAAAAAATTTAAAGTATCTTGCGCCATCTTGGTACTCCCTACTCACACAGAGTGGGTGCTTTATAAAGATACTTGCGACATGTGTAGCATTTTCCTGGAGCAATTGGATTCATTTGATTAATCATTTATTGAAATAATGGTCCTTTAATTTAGGAAGCTTGATTAATCTTTAACTGGAGTTTAGGAACTCTAAAACATGCCTTTAGCTGACAGGCGACCCACTTGAAACGTAATTATTTCAAAATTGTGAAAAAATTGTTTACATTTAAGATAAAAAAATAAAATAAAAAACTTAACAAAGTCAAAAGTTATAGTTTCACCTGGTGTTATTCTGTATTAAATCTTCAATGTTTTTGCTATCCAATCATTAATCGAAAAATTAATCACAGATTAATCAATTAGCAAAAATAATCGTCAGTTGCAGCCTTAAATATATGCATACACAATTTTGCATTAACAGCATTATTTGTAATTCAGTCTTGATGTTATATCTTGAAATATATGTGATATGTAATTACCATAACAACATAATCTAAAACATGTATGTTCCATGTACATCATCAATTTAGCACTTTAGGCACATCATCAGATAGTGTGTGTGTTTGCACATATATGTAATATTCTTAACATCTAATTACAGTGTTAATATGCTCCCATTAGCATACTAATTGTGTTTTTGATGGATTTATATAAAATATTATATTACATTATTTATAGGCTTCATAGAACTAAATACTCTGTTTTAAAAAAAGTTAAAGTGATGAATTTATCTATTTTAAAAGTCTTTTTGCTTGAGAACATATCAGTGCCCATGCTGTTGAGCCATAATTGTGATTACTAGTAATCTACTTCACAGCATGCTATGAAAATGGAGATCAGTGGGACTAACTGCAAATCAGTTACTAGAATTTATCTTTGTTTTTAAGCAGTTTTTTCTTTGCTTATTATATTAAAATGTCTGCAAAATTGAGTAAAATTTTTGGCATCATCCATTGGGAGTAATACAAAACAAATAAACTTGTTTTTGTTTGTTTTTATTGATATAGATACATAAATGTGACGGTCTAACTATGAGTTGAGGTCACCAATACCTGTACATACTGTCACTGGTCACTTCCACAAAAAGAAAATTAAAACAATCTACGAACTTGTTTGCTTGAAGCAGCGTCCTTAAACAAAAGCAAGGCTATCAGGTGGATAAATTTTAATGAATCCTGGTGGGACTAAACTGCAAAGTCCAGTAATCAATTTTATTTTTGTGTCAGAGGTGCTAGTTTTATGTTGAAAAGAAAATTAAAGTCTTTTCACAAATTTTTTGTCTTATTATTGTTATCTTTAAAAGACTGCCTTAATTTTTAAATATCAGATGTTAGTTTTTACTGCAGCAAATAGTTTTTGCTCCCTAGAAGGTTACTTTACCTAGTAAAATTGATTATGATTAAAAATTGGTCATCACTGTTCAATGACAATTGGAAAAGTATGACTACTTTGAAAAGTTTTGGGCAGGAAAACCCTTTTAGTTCATCCATTGGGAATGTAACTTCCCCAACACTGCCAAAAAATATAGGCAAATAAAATCATACTCCTTAACGCTTATAATTGATGTGTTAGGTGGTCGATCATTTAATTTTAAGGTTCTTCCCTTGGCCATTTTATCTTTTTTATGTTAGTGAGTGAGTGAGAGACATAAAAGCTAACAGGAGTTTTAAAATGTTTCTTGATCACAACATTTTGCTTATTTATAGATTCAACACAACATCACAGTTTCACGTTAAGCTGATGATCCACCATGAGTTATGGAGGTCAAGCTGATATGCTATTTTGTGGCCGGTTGAAAGCATCAGACTCACCGGCAAACAGTTCCCATGCTCAGTTTCCAGCCCAGTGGACATTTTGGAGTCATCCTCCTGTCTAGAATAAAAAGGAAAGTAACAGTCACAGCCTCATATATATGCCACAACTTCCCACGATCCTCCTGTGATGACTTCATCAGCACGTAGCCTCCGCCCACCACCACACCCACCGTCACCCAGGGCGCAATGAGGAAGAGGAGGGGTTCAAAGGTCAGCTCAGAGGTCTCCTCACCCCAGCTGCTGTTGCTATGTGTCGCCATCTCAGTCCACAACAATAAGACACACAGAGAGCGACACTGATGCCATGCTGACCACTCCTCTCACATCTCTGTGACCTCTGAGCTGATTTTCACACGCTCTCAGCAGAAGAGTCAACCTGCTGCCTGTCTCTGGTGTTTTTTAATAAAATATCAGGAGGAAATGGCCGTTCATTGCTTTTACTTTCCTTGTTTACATCATGTCGGCCTTCATTCCTCCTCCTCAGCCTCTACTTGTCCAGTTGAAAAACAAAACTCCTCAACTTCTTGTTTAGTCTTATCTCTTTGATTCTTCCCCTCTTCCTGTCCTTCATCAGAGGTGCTGGGGGGTTTCACTGTTCCTTCCTCCCCCTTCAACACCCACCTTCACATCTGTGAGTACCCCTCTGTCTCTTCATTCTTCTCCCTAACCGCTCCATTATTGGGGCTCTTTCACTTGTAAATGTGGCCAGCGATACTTCTGATGGGTCTTTTGTGCACGTGGCCCGGGTCAGGAGAAAGGTAGGGGCTAGAGGGAAGGTGAAGGGGGGGTGTTTGGGCTGTGAGGGAGCGGGTCATGGTTGAGGGTGGCATAGGGAAGGGGGAGCTGTTTCAGGGGTCTTGTGCTGTTTTTTCTAGCAGGACAATTGGGACAAAGAGTTAAATCCTTTTTTTGTGCGTGCAGTCATTTGGGATGGGCCCAGCTCTTACTTCAAATTCCAGCAGCCAGTCGGCTGCCCCCAGTCCCCCTCCCAACCCCCCACCCACCCAGCAGTAAAGTGCAGACGAACAGGACTCAAGTCGGAACCTCAGAATGTGCCCCCAAAGGAAAAGCACCTGTATTTGTTCATGTGTGCACATCTCTATGCATGCAGCAACGCAACTCTTAATGCGAGAAATCTAACACGTGAAGTTGTCCTTCTCTTTTAATATAGTGAAACGTTTGCTTTGTCAGATGTATCTCTGGATCTAAGTCTTCTACGTGCAGACCACTGTTCGGGACCTAAATGATTAATGCCACCTGCTTTCTGTTCTAGACATAACATCTTCTAAACAATCAGGTAATTTCTACATGTCAAGAAAATAATGCCTAAATCAAATCTTTCATTCATTCTTTGGAGGTCATTCCTTGAAATGCCAAACCCCCTTTATTGTGACTCAGCAGATCTTGAAGATGCGAGTGGGGTAAGTGTTTCCATAATGTCACCAAACTGGACACAGACATATTGGCAATGCTGAGGTCTGTCATCAAAAGTATTGTTCAAATCTGTATGAAGGAATATGAGCAGTATTTCTGGTGTATCCATTACAGTGTGTCATACAGATATTATTGCCCAGTTCTTTTGATAAGTGTCAAGTTCGTATATTTTGCATTAACTGGCCACTACTTACAGTACAATATGAAGAGCTGCATCATGCCCTCACAGTGCTATGCACTACATTTAGTGATATACTCATTCCCACGATAGTGGTGACAAACTACATTGTAGCCGCTTCCATCATTCTGCCCTGGTGCACACGACCACCAACAACAGCTAAAGGAGACGAAGTGCCCACCTTAAGGAGAGAACCACAAAAATAGGGTTCAAAACCACCACTTACAGGAAGAACCCCTTCCTCATCAGCCACTGTCCCCATCTTTAGGATGGCTGTGCTGTCTGTACTATCTACAACCTCAAATCCTATGCCCTGCATGTTATCTTGCTTAAATATGTTGATACATATTACACCTTGCCTATTTAGACAGTGTATGCCCAGTCCCAGAATCTTCTAAAACGCTGGCATATGCTGGACTTTCTATGTATCTTTTCAATTTTGGGCGTATGCATAGAGTATTCATAACCTGTCGAGAGCATATGTCCAATGACAGCCTAACTTATGCATAATGCACGGCAGCGTAATGCCAATGAAATGATGCACAAGCTAGTGTTCTGAGGGGCGCAGTGATGTGCACAGAGGTGCCCGGCCTGCATAAAAAGATGTCTTTGATCGCGATATTAACCAGCTACTGTTTACCGCCCGCCAAAAAAAAAAAAGAATAAGGGAAAAGAAGCGGTGCAGTCGCAGCAGATTCAGCGTAATAACTGCTAGTAAGTTGGTTGTGGGCGTGAACGCAGGGAGGATCGATCACATTCACCTTCTTGCTCACTCTATGATGCAGATGAAGTCTGGAGGAGAACCCCCTTTCATACCAAAACGCTGCCAATATGGTAGCTTACATTGGAAAAACAATTGAACACTGAAGGGCTCTGGCTACCTCAGGGACTGCGTGGGGCTCTGGCCTTGGGGACCTGGTTTCATTTCTTAGTTATGTCCTGGATTTTGTAGCGATGGTGGGCGGCTACATGCTACTGATCAAAGAAATAATGTCGCTGCAAGGAAGTTACTTGATAAATAAAGCAGCGGCCTTCTGATCCAGAAACTACATGAACATGTAGTTAAACTAATAACTTTGCTACGTATACAAGCTGATTTTCGCCTCCCACTGGGCTGGTCTGTCAGACTTTTAAGTTGCATCATTGTGCTGTAATCCATTAAGCAGTATCAGCCATGTTGCTGCGCCCTGTTTTGGTGTGCAGTTGCACACATTCTGCATGACCACAGATGGGCCATACCAGCAGCGGCAGGGGGAAAATAATCCGTAATGGTCTGGTACTTGTGCTTAACTGGACAAAACTCTGCTCTTCCAGCACGAGGAATGGATAAAGACTCAGATAAAAAAAAGGTACATAGATCTTTTGAATAATAAACTCCTAATAGTTCTTGTTTCTGTTTATTTAAAAATTTTCAAGATTTTAGTTAGCATACTCTTGAAATTTAGGTCTGATTGCCATGGCATTATAAGCCAATTATGTATATTCTCTGTGTATTTTTTCACATCAAGCCCTATTGAATGTAAATCTATTTTGACCCCTGGAGCAGCGGTGGTAAGTAAGGGCAAATTCTAGAAATAAAGCCAAAATTGGCAAAGTAGAAAGAAGAAGAATTTTGTTATTTGCTTTTGGTAGTAATGAAGATTGACTGATCTGTGTGCAATGCATAATTCATAGTAAGTCAGGAAGTGTTTGTTTCATGAAAACCTTGTATGTCTAAACCATTCTTTAACAATGTAAATTTTATTTGTTTGTATGTGTGCTATTAACCAATTATGCACCAATTATTAACCAATATGATGTCTAGAACTAGATCTACTATTTTTACAACTTAAGTGGGACACTTAAAGAGTGGGTGAAATTCAAACCCCATCCTTTCTCTGTAAATCTCACAATTCTAAACTTCCACCATAAAATGAGTGAATCCAAATTGACGTCAATTCGGCTTTTAACTAGGCTTGCATTAGGGCTCAGAGAACAGCAAATGTGCCATTTTCAGCCCAACCAATGTTATCATTCTATGACCCCTTTAATTCACAAAAAAAGTTTATTTGAATTCTATAAATCAAAGTTTTCTACCCAACAGCAACGATGAACTGCACAGCAGCATTGTATATCCAACAATTGTTGTATCTAGGCAAGAGCTGTGAGTCTGGTAAATAATCCTGTTGATAATCAAAATTATAAAGGTTAGCTGTTTGTTGAAGTGGAACATACTAGACTAAAAACCTTTTTTAGTTTTCATCAACTAAAACTGGACTAAAACTGTCACATATAGTAATGACTATATCAAAAACAACACTGGCTGACTGAGGTGAGAGGTGGAGCTTTGAACATTTGGCGCCGGTTAAGAACAGCTTTTGTTTTTTGATATTCAGAGTATATAGATCATCATTTCATGGAACAAACATCAAGAGAACGTTACCTTAAGTGGCTTAAAACGTTTAAATTTTAAGTCACTTAAGGTAAGACACATAAAAAGTGTTTGTTAGAAAGCGTATCCAGTAGTATAATATTCATAGTATCATCTTATGCAAGTGATCCAGTTCTTACTAATACCAAATACATAACAGGTAAGATGAACTATCTAATAATAGGTTGTCATCTTGCAGGATCTATAGTGGAGGTGCAGCACAAAAGTCTATTCTACAGTACCTTATCACAGCAGCCCCCTCTGTCTCCAGTGAAAGAATATTTTTCAAAGCTGGGGAAATAGTGTCAAAAAAAAAATCTGAGCCCTGCTACTGTGCAAAAACCACTTTATTGAATATAAACACCTGAAGTAACCCAAGCACCCTCTTTTTTATACCAAGCACAATGCCCGAAGTTGTCCACAAAACATCAATGACAAACCACACTGGTTCATGTTTTTATGAATTATTTCATTGGTAAGTTACCCAAAATCTTTAATTTTGAACTAAAAACATATACAACACTTACGTAAGAGTTATTATATACAGAAGAGATGCATCAGGATTTCATTTAGTGCAACAATCGCTACTGCCAGTAGATGCAACCCAAGGGAACTGAATCAAGCTTTGGGTAGTGATCCACTTCATGACACAATGGTTAAAATTATTTAATGCTTCAAACAGAAAATAAAAAATAAAAAAATCCCTTTACTGTCCCACAATGGGGAAATTAAGGTGTTACAACAGCAGCAAATGGTTATAGCAGAGGTGATCACACAATGTGGAGGACTTTAGTATAAACCTTAGTATAACCTTCGTTGAAAAGTAACAGAATAAGTGGCAACAGGGTTAAGAAAATAAAAAAATAAAATACTGTACAGCAGAGGTCACGGGTTAGTGGGCCAAAGTTCGCATCCACCTGCTGGCTAATCTGGACCCAACCTGATTTAAAACATTTATAAATTACTTCATGCTGTCTGATGACAGTGTCTGACTTCACTTGCGCTGCTTTTCCTGTTAATATGGTAAAGCCTTTGGAGCATCCAGCACAAGGCTACACGTGATATTAGCCATTGAGCTGTCAGTCTGGGTTGCTGCTACTTTTAGACACAGCAGACAAACCTGTGGCTGACTGAAGGAGCTTTCCAAAACAGCAACAGCTTCATGCATGGGGTGGGAGACATCCAAGAGAGACCATGATAAACTCTAGTGGATTCAATGAAGTCCTTACCATGCAGCATAGATGACGTCCAACCATTATAGGGTCTTCATCATGTGTGAAATCAGCGCTACCAGCCTGTAGCTGCTGAGTTCCTTCGGATGTTTTGTCTTTGGCCACACAAAAGGTCTACTGCTGTGGTACTTTTGCCAGCCTCCGCCTTAACTTGAACATGTAGCACAAGACGTCACACAGATCATCAAAAAGCCTTGTTTTGCCATCATTAGATATTTGTTAGGACCCAAATGAAGACACGGAAGGCAAAGTTTTATTTGTGAGGTAGATGGTAACAGAAACATAAATGCAGAAATAATGGGCAGGGAACTGGGGAACCAAAGCTAGGAGATGCTCGTGAGAAACATACAATAAGAAGTTAAGAGAATCCAGCAATCAGGAACTAAAAAGGAGGAGTATATATGGGAGACAGAAGAATGAGTAGAGTAACCGGCAAATTGGGAGTAGGTGTGGAGAGAAGCAAGGAGAGGGGCGAAAAAGAGTAAGTAGGGCTTGACTAAAAACAGAAAATAATTTAAATGAAGGAAAATAAGGCCAATGAATAGAAAATAAAAAAATTGACCAAAAGGAAAACTAGAGGGGAATGGTTTGAAAACCAAAGTGAAAACTAAACGGAACCTAAAACCCCCA
>JAGKQL010001971.1:0-29586 GCA_018398635.1 Cyprinodon brontotheroides | reverse complement strand
TTTTTGTCAGCCAAAGTTTTTCAGCATGTGTTATGAAAAGACTTTATTTGAAAGGTAAAAGAGAAATCTATTGTTAATGCTAAATAATATTTTCTACATGTTTACATACTGAGTTGAAGGACTTTCATGATACTATTCAGTTACAAAAATGTATCATACAAAATCAAGACGTAAATCACTGAACGAAGAGCTATAAAATAAAAACCAAATCAGAGCCAAATCTACATTAAAACAAGAGACTACAGAAGAATAAAAGACTTGAAAGAAAGTTAAAAGTGCCAAGACCTTTGTAACAAAGAGTAGGTTGAAAATTAACCATATCCAACAAGTCAAAGTTACAGATGTAAGGAGGAAATTGGTTTCATGGTTTTGAATAAAACTTTTATTAAAAAATTACAGGACGACCATTGAATTTAAAATGGATCATAGCGGATAAGTCTAATGTTCAGTGTTCATAGCAGGTATATTTAGAAATTACCATTACCTGGATAAGCATAACACAATATACTTCAAAACTATTCTGCAAAAAACTAACTTCTGCAAATGTAAACACAGAAGTTATTCCAGATCCTACTAGATAACTACAATACCTTAACTTTCCCTGAGCTCCTTATCATCCGTGCTAAACTTAGCAACCCCCATCTGTCATAGACCTTATGATATATAATTAATGTGAGGAATCGACTTGCTATTTATCTCACAAGTTCTATCTCTGCTTCTGTTTTTCAGTGTACTAAGGATTGTACCACCCAGCCCCAGGCCTTTAATTTGGAAGCTGAGGCGGTAGGGTCTGTCATTGAAACAAGAGGATTGTTGTTGTTTCATAGAACCAAAAGGAAATGAAATCAGCCTGGGTAGGAGCTGAGAGTTAGTGTCTTATTTACCGCCTAAAAACCCACAGCCATATCTCTATCTGTAATCAGTGTTTAAAGTGAGACAACAGGATGTGAATATCTGCTATCTGACCACAGAGGATGTTACTCCACTTCTATCAAAGCAGTGAGCCATAGTCAGTCTTAGTTCAGTCCTACAGATCCATCATTGGAAGCATCCTCACACCATCCATCACTGACTGATATGGCTGTGCCTCCTGCTGCTTCAAGGGAAGCGTGTCATTCAAACCACAGAGGGGGTTATCCAGAGCTGACTGCACTGCATCACACATACAATAACACACCAATACACACACAAACATCTGCACAATAAGTGAGTGGGAAAATCGTACCGATTTCTGTCAAATCCCACAACTTGAAGAGCCACCTGTTTGACCCATTTAGGCTACAAAGATGCCCTAAAAAACTGGAGTCTCCCGATACAGAAAAGCTACAAAACCAAAATTAAAGGAATCACAACATTACAAAGAAGTAACTGCTTATATGGAAATAAGGTGGTCTTTTTTCTACAAGTTAATGTGAGGATTAAGAGGAACCCTTAGAACTTATACAACCCCCTAGCAAGAAAAAGTCTTACTTTGGACCATAACCTTTAATTTAAATCAGGAATTCCCCAGGGTTTAACCTGTTTGCTAGCTGACATGTAAGATTGCCTTAGCAAGAGCCCTCTTTAAAATAGAATCTAATAAAAAAAATAAATAATAATAAAAATGCTTGAAATTTGGATCTAATGGAAACAAAAATGTGTGAAACTTATAAAAGCCACCTATAGTGTTTTAACAATGATAAGTTAGGTCATAGAACTGAAATATTAATTTGCGGATTTCATAAATGAATTAAATACGCATAAAAAAATACTGAAACAATATAATATAATTAGGGAGGTAAAATTTCAGATTTAAATCTTCAATAAGCTTCCAGTGAGATGAAGAGAAGCACCTGCAATGTTGGAAACCAAAAAGAAACACACAATGGGACTTCCTGAAGAAAAAAAAAAACTATTTTTTTATATTAATGTTTGTAAAGAGGCTTAAGAAGGTAAGCAAGGAGTTGGATAACAATATCCATATATAATTGTCTAAATTATAATTTTCAAGCACGTTTGTTGAATGATACTCATGGTTTGAATCCACTAAAAACCTTTTAGGAAAAATCCGGTCATTGTGACTTTATCCTTAATCAACCCAGTCCTTCATTACAATTAAAATGTATAAACTGAAAAAATGTCGATAATGGCAAACCGTCGGCCTGCTTTATAATAGTACCTCCGCCCTTTAAAATGAAGTAAATATATTATTACTAGGTTTAGAGTCACCATAAAAGAAAGATTAGGTTCTAACTAATCCACTTAAGTTTAAAGGTATTAATAGATGATAATTTATAGTCTAAAACTATAGAAGTATCTTAACATGTGACAAAGAAAAGTATAAAAGAGAAAATCAAATTAACTAAATTTAAATTTAACAGATTAAATAGAAACCATAAATGCTGAACTTTGCTCATCCCCACAAGCTGCCTCTAACAGGTAAGAAGCTACATTATACAGCAAATTATGGTCTAAACAGCTGGATTTACATGCACCAACTCATTACAACAGCCATCTGAATGAATATACTGCAAAACAAGTTAGGCCTGTAATAATTCAATAAAACACTACATAGCTGTGCTTTATACAGATTCCTTAACATAATAGAAAAAAAATTCCTCTTACCAAAAGTTAGAGACACACTTTATGCATTTATAAATTTTGTTTCTCTGTGCTCAAGTCAACTTTTGTCGTTTAGAGGGAGGATCCAACCAGAGAAAATAAACTGCCTGTGATTGGCTAATCATGTGTTTTGAGACAAAACTGTGTTCTTCCTGGTTTTAGCTTGTAACTTTAGCGAGGCATCCTCAGGCTAATTGTGACTCTCTTCCAAGAGTAGAATTTTGACTTGATATACAACAACAAACTCTTGCATCAACCCTCAATTTTGTAATAAATACTATGCTGGACACAAAACAAAAAAATTATGTAATTGGGGACTACAAATTGATTGTAAATATAAATGTCTGTGTTCAGTTATAAATGTGTGTTTCTTTAGGCCTCACTTTCCTAATATAAATGAAAGGCTAAGAAAAGGCTAACTTAACCCATATATATATATATATATATATATGGGCAAACACATCCCTGTTTTGTGACAGTCTCTTTGCAGTACAAGCAAAAGATAAACTCAAAGGAACATTCAGTTGCCAGAACAGTCATTGATAATGACTATGCATCTGCTGAACCGGGACTCTGAAATTAGACAAACTAAAAGTGAAATACTAAACATCATCAATACTAATTGCAAATGTAGTTTTCCTGCTGTAACAAGTCAAATCTCTGCACTGGAAATGGCCTGTAAATTTGATTTGGCACACTGATTTACTAGAGATGAATGATAGAAACCAATTATTAGGCTTTTCATCTGAAGGACAAATGAGCTTTCATACTGTAATGCCTACAGCATAAATCTTATCTGTAAGGCTAAAAAATCTTAAAGTAGGATCAACCTGCTTTCTTTTTCTTCTACAAGATAAAGCAAATCCAACCTGACAGGGTACAAAATTGACACCAGGCAGGCACATCTGTGGATTTTAACTCATGGTGTGGATTTCCCGGTGCTCTGCACAGCTGAACATGATTTACTAACGATGCAACCAAAAGACATTAATGAAGCCACTCGAGGTTATAAAAATAGTTCCAAGCACAAATAGAACATTCAACTTTACTCTTTGGAATCAGAAAACAGGATGGCCATCAGAAAACATACTAAAGTTACGTGTTTGACTTATTTAAAATAAACACCAATGGTATATAGCTGAATTCAAATTAAATTTCAAGTCAAAGCTTCTTTGGATCTCAAGAACTTACTGGCATCTAATAAAATGTTCTAATAGGGGGCTGATTACTCAAGTTTACTATGTTTTCACAACTATAAACCCCCACAAATCTCAGCAAAATATTATTCATCAATCATTTTAGAAGAAAATGGGAAAAAAATCAGAGCATCTCTCTTCAAGGCATATGTCTCCCTGCTTTGAGCCTAGAAAGCCCCAAGATGAACCCTGGTAGTCCAATAAAACGTCACTTAATAACAGGGGAAGAAAAAATCCCCACACAGAACTCTAGATATCATCAATAAATACGCAACCATCCAAAAATATTGCACTCCTGAGGACAGAGTGACAGCGAAGAAGCAAGACGCTTGCTTCGACCTCAAATGATTTTTCACCAAACTGAACAGACCACAAAGCACCATGGCCTGTCACGTTCAGTGACCGATAAAAACAGCTGTTTCGTTCATGTCTCCCTTCAGTACTTAACTTTATACACATACACTGTCGATTTATCGCAGGTTAGACTGTGAGCTTATGCTGGCCTTTTATGTTAGAAGATCTAAACACCTGCCTTGTTTACTGTCAATCTGATGCTATCATATACTAAATGACAATAAAGGTGGAAGAAATGGTTTCAAGATTAATTGAAAACTGTGGGATATTCTGTCAACATTTACATTTATCATTTTTACTATTTTTATTTCCATATATTTCACTCACTCAAAAGTTAAGTGAATGGGGTTCAGTTTTTTTTCTTGAGATGTCATTACAACAAAGTCATAATTGTGCACAACACGTACTATGTATCACAGCATGCTATGGTCACACTGAACTGATTTATCGCCTCTATTTGTAAAATGAAGATGAAGACATGGATAGTTTGACTTTATAAATGATCCCAAAGCATCAGCATTGTCACCTCCAGGCTGGTCAATAACCCATTACGCTCCCCTCATAAAATGACTCTCTTTTTACCTGACCGCTTATAAATCATTGGTCTTAATCTGTTTCTTGTGACTTTGGTTTTAAAATTGAGCCTTGTGTTGCTTTTTTGATGAAATATCTGCTTGACATCAGATGCTTGTGTTCGAGTAAAATCAGCCTTTTGATCTGTATCACTTACCTTAAGGAAATACCAAGAGCAGATAAGATATTTGCACCCAGCAGGCTGCTAATTGTCAGAGTAAGTGATCTAAATACTCACCTGTGGCAACTTTAAATTAACTTCCAGAGTTAAATACCAGTTGTTTGTATAGTGGCACAACTTACATGTCAGAATTATGACTCCATAAATTACTGCAAAATAAATATTTATCCCTTTGATTTATTTATTCATTTTTTAATGATGTGATAATATTTTAAACACTGGAAAGTGAAGGTTCGGGATACCAAACAGGCAGACTATCATTTTAAGAGGGGATTATTGTTTGCAGCCAAAAAAAGCTTGAAGTCTATGATTACTGAAGTAATTCCTGATTGTATCAGTACCTCTGTAATGTGTGCATAGATAAAGCCACTAATTATCTTAGTCAAACATCTCACCACTGTAACTGAGCAGAAAAGACAATTGTTTGACTAATGGAGGTTCGCAGAGATACAGGCTGAGTTAGCAAATAAGTCTCATAGGATCTATATGGATTTACTTGTTTTTTTATTACTTTCTTGATAACTTTGCCAAACAGCTATTAAACAAAAAAGCAAAGCTATGAGGAAGACAAATATAAGCTCTGAGTCTAAAAGGCGATTTGTTTTTGCTGCATTTACATTCACAGTTTGTTTGAGCAGAGTGATGCTTTCTGTATAATCATTCAGACTTGTGTAAACTGTCGCTAAAAATGCCCATCACAAACAATATCACCCTCACATGTATCACAAATTAAGCAGTTAAGACCAGCAGCTTTCAAGTGTTTCCTAAAAATGGATCAATTGGGAGGAAGGTTCAAGGAAAGCTTTATCTTTACAATGCAGCATTTTCTATCTGGTCTTTATTTGTTCAGTGGATGAGTGTATTGTTAGCTGTTAATGGTGAACAATTTTGAGGTGGTACTAATAATATAAAAATCATTAGTATAAAGCGAAAAGTTGATGGCAGCAGTTTGCACAGCTGAGAAAAATGTGGTAGCTAAAAAAATATCTATGTTAATAGTGCTGCTTGCAGAGTTTTCTCTCCCACTTTTAATAGTTCTGTTTTCTTTGTCAGTTTTACTGTAAAAAATAGATGGTCCTGCAGAATTCGACAAAATTGTTCAAATGAGAAAAAGTAAAGACTAATTCTGAATTTCTGTATTAAGAAAAAAAGATGGCCAGGGTAGCCCTAACTGAGCTGTCAGGCTAAAGGCTAATTACCTTCATTAGATGCCCAGATGACAGTTATCACCTGCCCAATTATCCATACCACATATCTGTCATCCAGGCAGAGCCCTAGACTGGAAACCAAGAATCCTACATTGCAGTTTCATAACTGTTTCTTCAAGTCTCCAGTCAAAAGATTGGCCTTTTCTCTCTGCTCTGCCTGAATAGTGCAGAGCCTTTACCTGGATCTGCCCCTAGTGCTCTCCGTTTGTTATTTAATGATTAAACACCTCAATTATTTATGATCTTGGAAATCCTCAATACCGCAGCTCTACACCAAAGCATGATGATGTTCGCAGGATTCTGACTTTGAAGATTAACTTTCTTGCTCATTGGGTTAGACGTCACTTTTTAACTAAAGGAAAAGAAATGCATCACAATGGATTTAGATAGGCTTGCCCATTTTCTTTTACAATGAAGCATAGACACCTACTGTACAGTTCTTCTTATGTAAACTCTTAACACCACCACTCATACAACATTTGCCAGTGGTCTTATTAATTCATGATTGTGTAAAGTAATTATACCATTGCATCAGCAATATGTACCATCACAGAAAAAAAAATGGTGAATGCTTGCTTTTTAATTTAATGGGTCGGTGCACAGCTCCACTACTTTCCTGAATTTAGCAGCTCAATTTCAACTGATTAATCCAGGTGTGTATGGCCAAGTTACTTAGGCCATACACACCTGGATTAATCAGTGCATCCAATCAAGGAAAGATGTGGTGTGCCAAAGGAGCCGTTTTAAATTCAGGAAGTAGTGGAGCCGTGCATAGAGCCCATTTAGAACACAACAGATTAAAAGTGTAGTTATGATGGTTGTTTTTGTTTTAAATTAGCTCAAAGAGTCATGTCTTAAATCAGCCTTTTCTTTTACATGAAAAATACCAAATATTGAACAGATAAAAGCTAGCATTCTGTGTTATGAAGCAATTCAAATATTTACATTTAGTTGTCAGTATAAATAAAAGGATATTACATTTCTTTGACATTACAATCACAAGTATTGTGTTTTATCTGATAGACACAAAGTCACATGTAAGAAACTGTGAAGACTAAGGTAAACCTTATACACACCTTAAATGTAGATTTATATCTTAATCTCATGTCGCAAAAAATATTCTTCCTCTGATATTATTCTTGAATTAAATGCAGTGCATGCATTTAATTCAGAGATCACATATAAATAGATCCCACCTATATACTTTACAAAGTAAACCCCAAACTCCTATGCCAGCTACATCTGTGATAACAGATTTGTTGTCAATTGTTGTGGGAAAAGATTACTCAACTATTCATCCTAGTTAAATAAACGGAGATCGATGGATTTCACTCAGTCGGCACATTTATTCATATCTTTGCAAAGAGAGAACAGCTATCATACAGCCCTTATGGCACAGCATTCTGCTCTGCTCTGATCTGGACAGCGTTTGAAAAAGAGATTTTATCTCAAGGGACTTGGTAAAATAAAGGTTGTTCCCCCTTACTTACAACAATGGAAAGTAGTCAGAGTCATAACAAATTACACACACTTTGGTTAAACAGTAACATGTTATGAATAAACCTTGAGAAAGAATCTGGTTTGTTATGGGAAGAAGCTATGTCTGGTCTACAAACACCATCCTGCAGAGAATGGTGTGGCCTTGAGAGAGAAACATACTGAGTGAAAACTTTTATAGTGAGTAAATAGGATAAATTGATATATAATAGAAGAGGGATAAAAAATTCTGACAACACAGTGTATGAACCTCACAGACCACTCAGGTCATCTAGTTCAAGCCTATATCACCCAGAACTAGAACCAAACATGGAGAAGCGGCATTAGTTCCACTCCCAGAAGACTTAAAAGTGCTAAAAGCCTGAGTTTTTTTTTTTTTTTTTTCTGAGTCAAAGTTAAAAGCCCATTTGTTTCGAAAAGCCTTTGACTGTTGAAGTTAAAATGTTAACTAAGGTTTCATAAGATTAAAGCTACAGTGTGTAATTTTTAGCGACATCTAACGTCCAGACTGCAGACCGCAGCAACATGAACATCTCCCCCCCACCGCTTCTCCCCCCCAACATTACGGCGAGCGTTACAGGACAAAATGTCTTCCACGACGTCCGCATCACCTACCTTCCCAAGTGATGAGGTTTGTTTACATAGATAATTTTACAGATAGTATTTCATTAGCCTGTGTAGAGTATAGATTTCAGTACCGTCTCAGTTCATCTCTCTCAACTTGCCGTAGTTACTTTCGAGCGTAATGGGCGATCTCGCAATCGCTAGTTTGTTGGCTCTGCGCTGCCGTAGCGCAAAGATGTCTGCCTCCTTGGCTGCGAGACCCGCTCCTATGTAATTATAAATAACGAATTCTAAGGCAACGCAAATATTAAGGTTAAGAGGCTGAGCTCGTAGATGATGATAAATAACATAGTTATGTATAATATATTACATTTCTGACTGTATATCCCTGTAATTATTACACACTGTAGCTTTAAGTTTGTGGTCAAATTGTTTTATTTTCTCTACTACCTGCTTTTACCATGTTTTTATCTTTAATTGCTTTTATTTTCCTTGAATTTTACCCTTTAAGTCACGTGGATCACTTTAAATTGTCCTTGTACTTAATTGTGGTATTTTTAACGACGAGGGTTGCAAGAAAAGCAACTTACAGGTTTAGCTCCCTGAAAGCAACTGGCAACACTACACAGTCCATCTGTCCAGGTTAGTGTCATCTATTTTGTTTGATAACAACTACCTTTAGCTTAGCTAGCTCTGGTGCATAAGGGGAGCTCAGTCTGCCATGCAGTCTAGGTCACATCACTGATTCAACAATGGATCTAACCTCTCAAGTTACATAGTTGAGGCTTTGAGAAGGTCATCTTACATTTGAGCATCAATTTGTGCAAAGGGCTGTACATTGACAAGAAAAAAAAAGGTTAATATATATCTAAAATTATACCAATACTAAATAAAGCTGAAGAAGCAAAATGATTTGGAGATTCATTGCTTGTGGTATGGGAAGCCATACAAACCCGAAAAAAGCATTGAGTACAGCTCTGTACAATAATAGTTAGGCACATCAATCAACATTTTAAGTACAATCAAATGGAATGGCTCCCTGTTTGCAACCCTATAGACAGTGACAGTAATTTGAGGATTGTCAATGACTGTATCAACATTTTGTGTGCGATACCAGATCTGCAATAAATGTGTAGACATTATGTTGTGCTATGAGCACAAAATGCTCTAAAACAAACGACAAAACAAAAAAAAAAACATCTTGATGTGTTCCAAAAAATACAAATATCAGACTATGTTATTTGTTAAATATTATATATATTTTTGTTTTATTTTTATATTTTCCCTGTGTAGGTGCAATACGAAATTTCACCACTTGGTAACAATGTCTGTAGATCAAAACGAGATGTGTGGCAAGTCATGCACTCTCTACCTAAACTCCAGATGCAACCCTGTCCTGAGTGAATAAGTGAGTAATTACGCCATTAACGGTGTGTTTCACCGTTAGCCTCAATCAGTTTATGTTCCCAGAAAAGGGTTTTAGCAGACTGTTTAGTTAATAATGTAATCACACAATGACAGCAGTATGAGTAGCTCTCCCACAAAAAAAATTAACTAAATCTGTTGCTTGTAGGCAGCTCTGCACATGGATCTAACTGCCTGCCCGGCTGGCCCAGTGTGTAAACATAAAAAAATGGAGACTGGTGTGACAACATATTCTTTCTGAAAAGATAACTAATTCATTAAATTTCTGTTTATATATATTTTTTATTACTCGTCTAAAAGCATAAATGATAGCTTATTGCTCCTTTAAAGAGCTATGATGGAGTCTAATGATACTGCCATTTGTGGCAAAAAAACAACACATAACTGCAGCATCGCTTCGGACAGCAAACAAAAATTCCAAAATCACAAATAAACACATGCTGCTGACCTCATACGGTAAGCAGAACAGCGCACCTCCCAATAAAAAATCATTTTTTCAGGTGGTGAAAGTATCAGATGCTGCTGAACGCCTAAAAAGGCTGTTGTAAAGGTAATTTTTAGAAAAAAACTTGCAAAATACAGTATCTCTTTAAATTAGTTGGATCTGTTTGCTTTGAGTGGCCATTGTTTAGTTTTCACTATATTAAGGAAATAATATCATTCCAGATATTCCTTAGTTAAAACAGGCACAGCTTCGTGTAAAGAGCTTCCCCTGTGAGGTAAAATGGAAAGTGCACAGGTGTTTATCTGGCAGACCGGAGAGCAAAATGCTGGAGAAGCTAATACTGTATGTGTCTGATTTTTATTGATCCTTGAAATTATTGGTCCAGCCTTCAGGAAAACTTAAAGAAACCACCGCGGGCCGACAACCATGTGCGTCAGGTGAAATCATCATGGTCTGGCGTCCCGCAAAGTCTCTTTACGGCGAATCTCGTCAACACAATTTACCTGAAGCAGCAGGAGACCTGTAGAGGCTTAGAGCATGCCGGGTGGCAGCAGGTATTTGATTCAGATATATACGCTGTTGTGGCAGGGCACTGGCCCTGTAAAATTCGAGTCGCAGACCTCAGCTATAAAACAGGGTCAGGGGCTTTTCTTCAGCAGAAACAGGGAAGATGTGGAAAGCCGATCAGAAGATCGCGAAAGCTTATAATTAGTCAAGGAAGTTAACATGTTATTATAGAGGCCGCCAAAGCATTAAGGTATAGTTTCACCTCCTGTGCAGGACAAAACGCTTTTCTATATGGCAGTTTTAATGTAAACTAGGTTTCTTTTTGATTGCTTCGACCCAATTTCGCACTCAAAATCATACCGTGACTGACCTACCCATGCCGCCCACTCACCAACACTTTCTGCAACTGGCGCAGCGGCCAAAGGCACTTTTAAATGCGTGTTTACAGGACCCCATAAGTTGATATTACATTTATTTTTTAATTAAAATATGTATTTATGAATCCTTTTATTGTAACTGAGAAATATGTTTGGAATTGCATTACTGTCCCCGAATATTTACCGCAGCTCTGCAGTCGGGGTGGGCTGTATGGGCGTGCTTAAAGCGTATTGCTATCTTCCCGTCACAGCCAAATCTGCCGTTTCTGTTTGCGTGGTGGATGATTTGAGTTTGGGCGCAAAACGCCATTCGGCTTGGCAAACGGTCATCAGTTAAATACGCTGAGATCTTGTCACAGATATCTCTGGAGCTGCTAAAACATCATGTACAAAAAATGGCTGCATATTTGTGTTAAATATGAACCATTTTGCAACTATGCCAGCTATAAAAGACAACATGCCCATCTTTATGCGGTGGGTACAGCACTTATAGGCGTCCAACTGCATAGCAGTTTAACTATTTCTAATTTATCGCAGCTCGAGTAGAACTCTTGAAGGTTTGTAAGAAACGCAGTTGTGTATGAAAATATGTGAAACCTTAACAAAACCGATACATAGAAGCAGTCATTGTACTTTGGGGGGAGCTCATCTTGGCAGGAACGTTGTCCTTATGGTAAGCCCAGCTGCAAAACCGTTTCAGATTTCTCACAAACCATGTTTCCAGATTGTTCAGATTTGAACAGATTTCAGGTGCTTTTTGCCCATATGCAAAGTGCCTGGTGTGGAGGAAAAGTTTTGTCACATTACAGAGAAAGCACATTCCGACTGTGAAATATTATGGTGGCAGTATCAGAGTATGGGATAGTTTATCGTAGATATTGGAAAACGGAGCAATTAAAGGGCAATAGAAGAAAACCTGCCAAAGACTTCAAAGTACTTCACGTAGCATAAGTAGCGAGATGGGCACAGTTTATCAGCGTGTTATATAGCTCCAGTCCATTGCAGACTTGAAGAGAAGATTCTGTAGCAAAGATGCAACATCCAATCTTATTGAACCAGGGGAATTTGCAACAGAATGTGCAAAATGCAATTATTGACCTGTGAGACTAAAGTAATCGCATTTGTATGTTATTTCCATTATGCGATGCGATTACATTCTGGGGAAAATCGACGATGCGCGGCTGAAGAAGCACCGGCCGGTCAATAAGAAAAGACGCATCCTTTCAGCAATCATAAAAGGGGATAATGCGGTCTTTTGAATAAGCAGTTATGATGATGTTTTTTTCCTATAGGCGAGGCGGGTGTTCTGTGCTTTGCTAGTGGCGAAGTTTGGCAGCTTTACGGGAGTCCGGCAGGGCGGCTTTATTTGCGATAATAGTAATTTCCACAACCGCAGGAAGAACAGTTTGTTTTAATTAGGTCTTCACCACAAAGAGTCTCCTCATACCTGATCTATATCATGCATTCTGTTTTTTATGCAGTGGTAAGTTTTCCTAAAACAGGTGATAAAGTCCAAATGCCATGAGCATTAGCCCGTCTGCTGTTTTGTGACGTTTTGGGAAACTATTGCACATGGCACAAAATAAAAGTGCAGAACACCAATGATGATTACCAATAGTTGAAAAGGGAGCTGAAGGGTGAATCATACGTTTATATTATACTCCACTTCGTTTCTTTCGACTTAAAAAACCCAAGTCCCTTGATTGCTACTGCCTCTCTGACATGAGCTTTCAATCAGATTCTTTGAGAGCTTTTCCCCTGGCCAGACTTTGTCACCCACATTTGCAGAACTGTTTTGGAGCTCTGATTTTTGAAGAGCACTCACAGGCTGATCAGTTCATCCTCAACTGACCTCCTCTGATCTCCTGAGCTGAAGAAGTTTGAAAGCGTATGCACACTCAATTATCTTTAAGATCACTATCATGCAATCTACTTTGCACACTGCTGATGCAATAAAATGTTTTAGGGTATTAATCTAATCACTTTCTCCATTTCAGTCTAAATGAAATTATAGTTATTTTAATTCTGTTGTGTTAGTCAATGGATGATAATTTATTTTAATTATTAATTTCTTTGGGTGAAATGGAAAGGGTATATAAACAAGAAAACAATGAAAACTTGCAATAAAGGAGAAATGGGTAGAGGCAAAACGTCAGCAGAGGCATGTTTAAGGTAGATAAGGTAAAACCAATTGACAGTTTCCGCTTTTTCTCAGTGGATACACATATTTTATTGGCAAGTCAGTAAGATAGTCTCCCCCACCTCAAGAATAAGTTGGAGAATTGCAACAGCTGGAGAAAATGCTATTGGTCACAGTAAGTCATTGAAAATTGAGGTCTTAGAGCTATGAGCTTTTGCCATGAAATCCTGCTTTTCCCCTCTATCAAGGTGCAGCATATTTCTAACAAGATCCCTCTATCATGTTTCAGGTCAGATTCAGAAAGTAATTAACATATTTAGTGTGATTTAGAATTTTTGCTGTTCCTCCAAAATAAACTTGCTATTTTGACCTTCATTTAAAAGAGCTACATTTTTCTAAACTTCATATAATAATAATCATTGTTGAAATGCAAAAATGATTTGTTTTTATGTGAATGTCAAATCTTTGGACCTCACACCAAGCCTATATATGTGATAAGAGCTAAAACAGACACATTAGAAAAGGGTGGCAGAGGAAATGTGTCACTGCGAGACTAAAATAGTCCTGGGATGGAGTCCCTGGACACTGTTTCTGGCATGTGCTCCTTGATCAGCAGGCTCAAGCAACCAGACACATGGTGGGAGGGACTGGCAGTTCACAGCTCGCTTTCAGAGAAAGATGGAAAAAATGTTTCAAACCAGAATGATGGGCAGCTTTGTAGCGTAGAGAGGGTTACAAAAGGCCAGGAAACCCATCAAGATGAAGATGATGAAGAAGCAGAATCTCTCACAGGGTTCATACCTTTAACCGGATGTGGAAGAACAAAGTGAGTTCATAACTAAACTAACCATTATTATAATGGTAGAATAACTTTTGAATTTGACAATGAGATAAGTGATTCCAGCGTGTCCATAGGTTGTTTGGGTAACAACATGAAATATGGGTGTATTTCAATTAATTATATTAAGATATATAAATAAATAGGTGAATCCTATATAATCCAAAGATGTGACAATTTCCCCTCCCAGCTAATTTCTCCCTTACCTTACAGGGGACACTTTTTTTACTGATGACATTTAATACTCAGTGCCATAAAGTAGTACCATGCATATTCATAATCAATCATTTTTTAATCTTTCATAAAAACACTTTAACATGTAGACTTTTTCAAAATACAAAAGTTATTTCCACTTTCATTTACTATCGTTTAAAACGTCATTAAGAACTAAGTGGAAACAAACTCATATTCCTTAATTCCCTGAGTTTGTGAGAAAAAAAAAAACACACATAGATAAAAAAAAAAAAATACCATAATCTTTCATCCATCAAACTTTATATCTGGAAATTTGCAGTCAGATTAACTCTTCCCACGTAATCAATTACTAGACTGGGAACCATAATCTTTCACTCCATATAACAATTTTCTAATAATCTAAGACACTTTGCACCATACTGGTTGAAGTAATGCTTGTTTGCAGCAGCTCAGCTATTGAAACATTCAAATCAAACGTTCTGAACACTGCTCTGGATCTAATCTAAAGACCATATGATGTTTGGAGGTCTAGCTGTTGACCCTGTGGCCAGCTGGCATCTTCTCCACACTCTGCATGTCTCCCAGTGCTGTTTTATTAGAATAGCTGTGATTCTGTCCTTCCTATGCGCTGCCACATTTTTATCTCATTTCTAGGTTGACCATGGAATGTTTGGGAGGAAAAAAATGCACTGAAAGGAAATTTTGCACAGGGAACATCCTGTCATGGTACCATAGGGGAATTCACTGACTCCTCAATGGGGGCCCATTCTTTCACACATTTGTACAACCAGCTTTCTGTCTTTTGACAATGCACAGTATGTGCTTTTAATACGCTATAAACACAATAGGAAATAAGAAAAAACATTACACTAACACGATCTTATGAGCTACTGCTGTGTTATATTTAGATGTTTTTCATTAGCAGATAACTTAATGTGGGGTAAAAAGTGTACACAAGCAATTAAAAAGAAATTCCCTTTTTATCTGACATGTTATGTAGTGCATTTTCTTCTCTTTAATCAAGTAAAGGAAATATAGCAACCCATTACTTCCATAATAAGCTTTTCTTTTGCTTTATTCTTTATAGAATAGAATAGAATTCAACTTTGTTGTCATTACAATGTCACAAGTACAATGCAACAAAATTCCCTCCTTGCATTTAATCCATCCCTTTGGGGAGCATTGTGCGGCGCCTGGGGAGCATTGTGGGGTTAAGAGTCTTGCTAGGCGACCCAGAGTTGCAGTCCGTGGGAGTGGGGCTTGAATTCAGAACCTCTGGGAGCCAAGCACAATGCCCTAACCACTAGGCCACCACTCCCCTTTTTCATACAGTAAAAAAGTTTTGTTTTTGATTTTTAAGGTTTGTGAATGACAGTGGTCTCTACTGGAGATACAGGTCAAAAATAGGCTTTTTTTTCAACTTAGTATCAGCTAAATAATTAACTTACCCACTACAAAATGTATTTTAAAGTTACTTATTAAATGCTTTATAATTTTAACTGTTCATTCCCCTACATATAATTACATTATACAACCACATCAATCCAAGTTATTTTGCACACATCCTCGCACTCTTAGTTTCTACCAAAATCCAATAATCATCTTTATTTCATTTCTATTTTATAAGCCCAACTAATGCTTCACATAAACCCTCCTGTTGCCTTTTATCTCTAAAAAAAAGTTATTATTATTGTTTACAGTTTATTAATTCACTTTTAAGTTATGTTCTAGCAGAAAAAAAACCCACAAGCTCATTAGTGCATGCAACAAAGATCATTTGGATCATGCATAATTATTACTATATGAGCCAAGTAAAAAAAAAAAAAAGGAAATCGGTAACGACTCCAAGCAAACTGGCCCAAGCAAGGAAGATAAATAGAGTTTTGCTCAATAAATACAACTGGAAAGAGAATGTAGATTTGGTAAAAACCAACTCTTGATCAGCTGTCATTCAGCTTTACTAGAGGAACAATTATCAGAATGAGCTCTGCAGCACACAATTGCCATGAAATTCAATTTATAGCCAGCCACCGTATTTCTGCTGCTTTCCCATTCATTTAGATAACATGACCTGCAGACTGGTTTAAATGAGGCACAGCATCAACCAGGCAGACCATGAGAGGGCTTCTCCTGATCAGCTTGTCTGAATGATTAGTGTAGGTGGTCTGGGAAATGCTAAGGTCCTTGTGGAAGTTAAACCCTGATTAGAGGGTAAAGAGTCTCATTTGTTACAAGTAGGCTGCTCTCTGGTGTCAATAATGATAACAGGAATTAAACTTGGTATGTTTTTTACAGTTTACAACATTTATGGGTTTAGGCTTTTGCCTTAAAAATGATTTTTTAATACTATTTTCATTGTTAAATCGATATCTCAGCGTGTAATGTATTTTCAGTTTTTCATCAATGAAAATCTAAATTTATGAGACTGTTTTCCTTTTCAATTTTGGCTCATGTTAATATATTGAGTTTGCACTTTGGGATATGTTACTTGTTCTGTATTTAAAAACAGCTTTTATTGTCTGTTCATTTTCCCAATTTCCTGTATTGATATAATGGGACTTTATACAAATGCACCCACACCGGAGCCTTTCATTATAGATCAGTTACAAACCATACTTCTGTGACTGTTCTTTGTTAAAGAAAAAAAAAAAAAAGGAAATCTATATATATAATATAAACTTTGTGACATTATAATATTTAAATATTTTTGAATAAAAATATTCTTCCAATTCACAGTTTATTTGTTATTGAAAAAAAAAAAAAGATTGAACTTGTTGAATCCTGCAAAAAAATTGAAATGGTTCAAAGGGCTTGAATAGTTTTGCATAGTGAAACAGACATCCTTAACTTTTGTTTTAACATTCTAAACAAAGCAGAAATGCTTACAAATAAACAGAGAGACCGCTAAAACTATTTTTACATCCTTCATTTCATCAATCAGTATTTTTGAGTAACTGTTATTCCTAAAAGTCTAATAAGACAGGGTGAAGGATTGTTTTTTGTGGCTGTCTTATAGTACTTATTTGATTTTCTATGGTTGCATTGTCATTTAATTGAATAAAATGTTTTGTCCTGTTTTGCTAGTATAGCTCTGTGAATCGATCTCCCAGAGCTAGATGATAACCCAACAGCTTTCACAAGCAGACCATTATGATTGCTGCAATAAGGCTCCCCTTGGAACTTGTATATGAAACTTTATTGAAAATGATTTAGGGAGTAAATCGTATTCAACGGACACTGAGACGGAAAGGATGTTGAGAAATAAAGAAGATAAGAACTAAGGGGAGAGATAAAGAGATACTCACATGAAGGAGTGCATGAAAGGAGAGAAAATGAAACTAAACACAATGAAACTGTATGAGACGAGAGGAACAGTAAACAGAGAGCATAACAGCAAAAAGAAGACAACAGACAACCAAAGAAAAAACTTCCAGAGTGGCTTGAATCCCTTAGATATGCGTGAGTGTCAAGGACAAAACCTGTGGTGTTTACACAATATTGTTCTGGGTGGTATATAGGGTGGTATATAGCTGTAGCTTAGCATTAAGTATTTTGTGTATCCATGAACACCTGGAACCAAGGCAGCTTGAGCATTAAAGAGCTGCAGTGTGATATTTGAACTCAATTGTTTTTTGTTATTCTAAAATTTACTTTCCGAGATTTTTGAATGATTTTAAAATATATAAAATGTTTATAACTGCAATGTTATTTCACAAATGTACAGCATGTATTAACAATAACAAGAAAACCATGTCCTCGTTCTACATTTACCTGTAGATTGAATCCAAGAGTTAGTAAACTAATTTGAAACACTTTAAATCAAGGTTGTATTAGATTATGCCCTCCTACGGCAATGCATTAGAGCATCATCAACATTTTGAACCTGCCAGTCAGATCTCAAGTTGAAATGGACATAAAATGCCTTGCCAATTTGCCCATTTCACACTTTGTAACTCCTTTGTAATTCAGTTTTGTGTGAACAGCTGTCCGGCAATAGAACTGCTCTCTCCTTTTGGCTGCTTAATTGCTGAGACATGAATGCTGGCTATTGCAAACACTCCCATTTGTTGCTGTTTTGCAAACCCAAGTAGAAGCACCACGCATATGAGAGATACAACTTTGGATCTTCCACCAGTGGTTTTGTTGAAGATTAATTTCTTTTCATTTTAAGTTTTAGTTTTAAATAACTACCTATTCTATGTTCAATTTCTGTGTAGAATACAGTAGTAACAATGACATTCCAATCCTGAAGGCTAAGATGAACTATAATGGGCAGAGAGGGTCTAGAATCACCTTATATAGTAATGCTGTAGTTTTGGTAAGAAAGAAAGGATACTGCAGCTTGAGACTTTGGGAGAAACCCAACCCCTGGGTGTGGCATTTTTTGATTAACTGGAAGAAATTTGGTAGTTTGCGCCATTTTGCTGGTTCCTCAACTATATGGTCAAGAAGAAAGGTAAAAAGGAAAAGACTTCCTCTGCAACTTGTGATTGTATCAAGGATTTTGTTAACCATGACTGGAATAAATTCTGTCAATGCTTGAATATGTTTCCCTCTCTTCTTAGAACTTCATCATCATCCCTCCTCCCCTGGATTCTGACTGGTACCCCTACAGATCTCACACTTTCATTTAAATTAGGGATTATTAGTTTGCATGTTATTTTATGAGATAAATGTCACGGCAATCCATTATAAGCATTTACAGATATACTTTTAAACAGATGTTCATATTGTTTTGTAAACAGGTAGTGAACTGTCAGCAGACACAAAATATATTGCACATTAAATTGTTTCTGGATGCGAACCAACAAGGAAATGAAGATGACTTTATTTTATTTATTTTTCAAATAACTGTTTTCCTCTGAAAAATGAAATCCTACAAACATGCTATTTTATGAAAAGGCATTTTGCAGTGTTTTACATCAACACTGAACTCAAGCAATAAAAAGAGAAGAATTTTGTTTCTTTTACAGAAAATTAAATAAAAATGCAAAAATGCAACAAACAGAAAAAAGTATTTGTTGTTGATTTGCACTTGAAAGATTACATTCCGACATTCCATGTCGGAAATGGCAGCTGCGTTTATGCAGAAGGTTACTGCAGTTTTTAAATGTATTAGCTGCAAGGTTATTGTTTGACATTGATGCTCATATCTAACACTCTAATGAGAACAATTTTTAGAGGATTTTAAAGAATCTCAATATTTACTATAGATCAGTAGGTTTAAAGCCTAAAGTTGTTTCTATAAACGGATTATTTTATTAGAATTATAATGCATGATTCTAGTTTGACATTTTTCTTTATATTAGCCTTGGTAGCAATAAACTTGAGTCCGACAAAAGACTTTGTCATGAGATTGGTCAGTTTAAAAAAAAAAAAAAAAACCAGTATTTATTGCTTTTTGGTACTTAAGTTACAGCGATTTTGTTATCTCTGACCAGCTGAATTTTAAGTCACTGTATAGTAAACCCTGCACCACATTCAAAAAGGCTCTTCATACAGAAGGCCACACAAACTCAGCTGTTAATTCAAAATGTATAACTACAATTTCACACTGAGGATGAGTTCAGCAAAAAGAAAAAAAAAACTGTTCGGGATAGATATGTTACACCAGCGATGCAGACCTATAATATGGGTCCTCATGTGTACTTACAGGGCTAATCTCATTACATTTCCTCCAGCCCTGTGGTTCATATAGCTACACCTACCAGCTCTAGTGGGAATCTCCAGAGACTGGGCAGAAAGAATTACAGAGAGGTACTTAGCTCTGCTTATACTCCTCCCTTCTTGGTCAAATCCTACTTCTTTTCTGAGCGCATGTGAAGAGATCTTATTACATAACGAGAAGACAGCTAGATACAGTGGCTGTTTTTTTTTTATTCATGTCTTAAACTTGATACATATCTTAAACGTCAGTCACAAACTAAACTCACTCTTTTTACTTCAATACGGAAAACAAGCAACAGGAAAGCAGCTCAGCTAGATTTTCCATGTTGATACAATAAGACAATACAGTTTTCCTTGAACAGCAATTGCAGAGAGTGACCATATTCTGCTACTTCTTCAGCAGTCGTAGCTTCAGGGCAGAACCATTGATCCAAGGCCTAAATGTTTGAAATGGAAAAGATCAATCAAAAGCAGAGGGGTTATCAGACTGTATGAAATCTAATAATATGACTCTCACAAGGAAAGCTCTCTATACTAGTGTAGCCATCGATCCCTTTCTCAACTTGCTGTTTCAATTAGACAGCTCTTATCAATGGCGTACCCATATGGAATTATAACGGCTAACTAGATGAGTATCCTTTATGTGCTCTCCAATATTACAAATATGTCCAATATTGTGAACAGGTCCACCTGGAATATAAATCTTTAGCAATACTGTATACTGTATGTCCAATTGTGCCACAAACATTTGACACAACACTTGCCAAGAAGCATAAATATTGGCAAGTGGGAGCTTTTTGTTTTTCTGCATTGTCACTTGTAGCAATCACAGTGATTCCTTTCTGCAATACAGCTATTTATCGGGACTATTGCTGATTTTGACAGTTGTGAGCAAAAGTACTACGTTCCATAAAGATTTATTTGGGGATAGCATCTTTTTAATATGGGTCTTTTAAGCTGAGCTATCCATTTCTCAAAGAGGACACATTTCAAAAGCAATGGTCTGTGAGGAATGTGTAATGACATCATCTCCTCTCCTACATAGGGAAATGGGGCAGCAGGCAATACAAGCCATCAAAATGGGGAAGTGGTTCCCCCTGCATATATATCTAAAATTATTCACTTGCCCTTTTAAAATGTGCTATTACAGCGTGGGAATTCAAAGTTGTGTGGTGAGCTTTATAAAAATCCCCATTTAATGTGACCTTTTTTTTTTTCTTTCTTAAACGGGGATGAGTCACTAAAAAGGCTCTTTATAATAAATTATACCAAGGAAGATTCGGTAAGAAATTACAGGTGAAAGCGGAGATATAAGCAACGAAATGGCATCACCAAACAATTAGATATTGTTAAAAAGAGAGTAACCGTTTATTGTGAAATAAGGGAAAAAACATTTTCATATTTGGTTAAATAGATTCATTTCTATCTCAAATACAAAGGTGCATTTGATTTTGTTTGCATCAATCATTCTGTCATTGTTTTTTTTTGTTGTTGTCACTTGAAGTTATGTTAATCTTCGAAAAGCACACAAAAACATTTTTTTTTTTCCCGTATTGAATAAGAAACATGCATGGTATCATTCCAGGAACTCTAAGCTTCAGCATTCATCAGGTTCACAGCCTGCAGAAATAACCATCTGTGGGCACAGAGATGTTAGTTGCCCTTTACCGACTCTAAACTTTCACAAGTCCTCAAAAGAGAGAAGGTCGGGTGTGCTGATCCTCTCTGCAGAACTAATTGTTTGTTGCAGTTCAATCCCTCATATAGATTGAAATATCAGCTGAGAGCAGCTGTTACCAACATCTCTTTATAGAGGTTGGGCCGGTTTTAGTATAGACCTGCGTTACTTTTACTGTGACTAACGGTATGTGCTCTCTATCATCCTCTGACATGGGAGCTGGCTCCGGTGTTTGTCAGGCTGTGTCACATCCAGGCTGTGAAGCTAGTTAACAGTTACCTTTTTTTTGTATATCTGCCTTTGCCTTTTGTAAAGGTATCTCTTCTTTTTTTATCGGCAGGAGGCCCCTCACACCTGATTTATACTCACTCAGAAACCAGGTCGTGCCTGCTTGTGTGTCCAGGGAATGGCTATGTGCCCTGGACTCTGCCGCGAGACACCTTGCTGCACCTGTCATAAATTCTAGGAGACCGCAAACTGTGTCTCAGACAGGAGGCCTCTGATTGGTCAAATCTACATCTGCTCTACACCATGTGTATTTCCTGTTTGGCATCTTACCGGCTTGTTTTGTTTGTATGACCGCCATTGTGAAAAAAGACTTGTGAAGTTGGACCAGATAGAAGAGCACTGGGACCCTTTTTTCACCTGGATCCCTGCTCTTTTTCCCCCTCATTTCCCTCTGTTGTCACACAAACTTGTCCCCAATTCCTCAACGCCTTGGCCATATCTACACCCACAGCTAGTTCGGGATTGTCACTTCAATTGTCACTGCAAGCTCATCCAGGAGGATTATGTCCTGCAAGTAGGTGACAGGAAACAATCAACTGATTTTCCTTAACAGAAACCTTTAACCAATGTGACTGTATTGTCTCTATAAAGTGCAATGAGATAATAAATGTAAATTGGCCCTATATAATTAATTTAAATTAAATTGGATATAAATAACACACTCATGGTGACAATCCTGTGATCAATAAACCCAGCGATGTCCTAATCTTCTGATTCTGAAAGACTGAATATACATCTTCCTGGGAGATCTTAGGTAGGGAGTCTGGGGTGGTTGTTCATGCATGTAGCTTTGTTAAAGTGAAACATTAACTTTTAAAAGCAGGACTCCATACTTTTGATTTTTGATAAGTAGCAGAAAAAGAAAAATAATAAATTTATATATATATTTTTTTATTCACCTGAAAATTCAACAGAACATCTTAAAAATTGTGGGGGAAAAAATGGTATGCATCTAACTGTTAGTGATGCAAAACAGAGCCAGATATGCCTGCTGATTAGGCATCATCATCGTTCGCAACCAATATTAATCAAGTTTGCTGTTATTAGCTTGTTTCCTTTTACTACATCTGTGAAATGAATTCAGTACTATATGAATATCTTCTTCAGAATCAGCATTTTATAGAACTTTTGAAGCCACATTTAGAAAAGCTTTCTAAATGGCCTCCAATTTTACATCAAACAGGAGAAAAAAATACAATGGGAGCTTTTATGAACACTCTTATGAGAGGGATCAGAAAACACAGCACTTCTGCAATTTGGTAGAGGTAATTCAGCATAAATTTCTATGACCAGCCTCAGCAAGTATGTAATCTACATACATAAGCAAGCACTACTCCCACACATTCATTCAGAAACTCTTCTTCCTTATCATGATCGTGACATATTAGACCCTTGTTTGTCACTGTCATATTTTCAGAGACTCAGCTTAAGGGAGCATCCATGTGCAGTCGGCACTCATGCATTTTACATGAACACCCAGTGGAGTTCCTTTGAAGGACTACATTCTCTAGTCACCATCAGAGTTTGGTTTATGTGGCTGTGATATGTAGTGGAGGGGTGAAAATTGCATTGGCCTCAGATAAAGGCCACAAATGATGAATATATCCGACAGAAGTGGAACCTTTTAAAATGGGGGGATTAATTGGAATAACTTTGACTGAAAAGCTAAACTTTGCAGCAAAAAACGTAATAAGAAATCATCATTAGCAAATTTTCATCCATTTAAATAGAATCAGTCCCCTTCTTTCAGTGTTGTTTGAATAATAACCTTTCAGAAACAATTAACTTGTTATTATTTGACAGCAGAAGCAGCTAATCAGATTTATGCAATAGGGAGTTTGCATAAGACAGCACCCACATTGCTCGCCCCCTGCAGAGCTAAACGTCACAGAGTAAGCAAATGAAAGGAAAGCAGAATGGGACGGAGACTTTCAGCCACAGAGGAAGACGCCATGAAATAATTTTGGGATCAGGGAGGGGCTAAAGTGAAGATGAAAGCTGAGAAAATATATTTCTTGATAAAGACAAACCTATTGACATTGAGATTGTAAACCTGTAACAGAAGAAGGAAAGCAATGATGTGGAATTGGTGGGAAATGAGGAATTTAGAGTCTTTAAATGGTGAATTTTTCATCCTGATACTCCCACTTGTTCATACAAATGCCTAAAGGCGGAGATGCTTAATTAACTTCATCTTGTTCACCTCTGAGCTCAGTTTTTAAGAAATAGGCTCTTCTCTGCAAAATGTCAAAAATACAATTACATGCAACACTTATTCCAGACAATTCAATTATCATCAAATACATTGAGTCTTCATTTTATACATTTTCAACTAGCCCCATTGGTTAATTGCCTTTTCTATATATTTCTATCTATCTGAAAGGGATTCAAGAGTGTGTAATCTCCTTAGGCAAAAGATTTAGAAAAGTTCTGCTCTGACTTTTAGGCCTGTAGTTCACTGACTTATGGCTTACAAGCTCTTGGGGCTGTAGGGGCCAGATTGCATTCTCTCCCTTCAGATCATTTTCTTGAATGTCAAAGGTAGCCTTTGCTAGGAGTGACTACAGGAAAATCTCCTTCCTCTGCATCAGAGAGAGATTTGATTTAGCGTCCGGTACATCTGCAAGTAGGTGATAAACATGTCTTCTACAAGCTATTCATCGGCTTCCCTCTGTTGTTGTTATGGTTGGAATTTAAGAACATGGAGAAGAAGGATGAAAGAGCACGAGGAAAGAGCTCAGGACTGTTGAAACATGTTACAAAGGAAAGGGTTTTGAAGCTAAAAAAAATATCTGTGAGACTGTCCACAGAGGTTTTGTATTTTTGTGTAGCCCTTAAAAGATATAACACAAAAAATAGGTTTCTATATGGTTCAAACTTACAAAACCTCTGTCTTAAAGCATAGTACACATTTATACTCTCGTAACCATACACAAAGTGTAAAAGAAATTTTAAGAAACAAATTGTGACTTCACCTATTCAAACCAAGTGGGCAAAAAAATCATATTAAATTACAAAATGAGAACTTCTGTTTTCATTACCTTAGTGAAATGTATCATTAATGTGGAGTTATAACTGAATAAACAACTTTACTTTAGGCAAATCAGTACAACTACAAATTTAATCCACACAAACATAGCTATTTCATTTATAATTTAGAGCTTTTTCCTGAAAAGGGGAATGGAACTCATTGAATCATATCCATTCTCCTTTCTGCAGCCCTAAGTTGCAATCTTCCCAATGTTTTACTTATCTTCTGAGTATATATACTCATAAAGTTAATTTAGTAAGCACCTAATTTGTGTACATATGCACATACACACATTCAGATAATCCTTACTAATAGCCAACACAAACACCATTGCAAAAAAAATGTCTGTACTTCCCATAAAGTGACTAACAGTTCCCACTGATCATACCTCTCAGTCTTCCAACTCTTTAAAATGAAAAAAAAAACAAAAAAACAGTTTGAACCTTTTCCTCAACACTCTCAATCTCTGACTTGGCTTTAACTGAGCAAGGATTTCTTTCTATATTATCACACCATTAAGATGTGCATTTTTTCATGTTTGTTCAAGCATGTAGGATTTAGAAATGTAGACTATCCCACTAATTATACCCACCTTGTCTCTTAAGGTTTTTTTAATGCTTTATGTGGGCTGTTACTTTCTCCCATTCTACTTATGGACGGGAAATATGAACTTACAGTAAAAAATTGAAAATTATGTATTTTTATTATGATTATTGTTGAGCAGTACAAAAAGCAGTTCATTTGTTTACTTAATCAATGACTCCTGAAAGAAACACATTTGGGGTCATTTATTTGATGTGCATGTTGAATAGATCTCCACTTTTTCCCTTTTTTTTAACATTTAATGTAACAGTGTAATGTAACATTCACAAAATCGACTATTGATTATTCAATTTTGAAAAGCATTTGGTGGTGTAATTATTCTATCTAATTTATAGAGTTTTATGTGATATAGCTACCGTATATGAAATGACAACGCACAGTGATTTGTGAAAATGTTAATATTCTTTGAACATTTGCATTTTCTTGTAATAGAGCCACAAGCTTTCAGAAATGTTCTTACACTTTTAGGTGACACACCGATGCAAAGTACTGTATGATTCTTAAGTTAACTGAAAACAATTTATATTTTTACAAAATAAATGTGTAGAAAATTTTAAGTCAGTTTCCTTTGAAACCACTTGAAAATAGAAAAAAATAATTTATTCCAAAGATTAGTTAATTTGTTAACACATTTGTTGCGTTTAGTTTAATTTTTTTAATAAATCCAACTGTTATCTAAAGGTTTTGGATATTAAATAACCATAACATCATCCCAGAAGGGTAAGGTATAAAGTTGTTGAAAAATTTAATCCAGGTTTAGTTTATATAATAAAAAAAACAGTAATGCCAACATTGAATTATTTTTCACAGTAAAATACAGCAACCACACTTTAAAAGGGGTAATTTGTGATTTAAAGGGGATTATAGTCTATAATATTGCAAAATTGTTTACCCCAGTTGACTTTTCTTTGTCCAGTGGTTGAAAGGGAGAAGCTAAGACTGTCTTTTAAATTGAAGGAGGGTGCAGTCTGGGCACCATTGCATCAGAACAAGAACATAAGAAAGAAAACAAAAAAAAACTACTCTAAACATGCAAGCAGTGCTAAAATAAAATGATTTATTCCACCGGTCACTAAGTGGTGTCTGGTTCCAAAAGAAGCTTACTTTTATCTTGACCCTGTCAAACAACTAGATATGAGAGGAAATTTTAGTTTTAACCTGCAAACATTTGTAGCAACCATAGTGTTAGGTTTAAAGTTTCCTATTACTTTTTCTACGATGAGCAGGTTTCACCAGCTTAAAGCTGTACCCAGTTTGCTGCACATAGTAATTCAGTAAGTAAAGGAATGAAGAAAGCATCTCGCCTTCCTCTATGATGAGAAATATTGAAATGATACTTTTTCATGCAGAATGGACAGATTTTTACATAATTATTCTCCCTCAAGGGAGCTCAAGGCTTATTTGTTCAGTGAGTTTGGCAGTTATTAAACATGAAGTGCCACTATGAAACAAATCTTCTTGCTTCCTTATAGCCAATGAAATTTAAAGGAAGGACACAAAAGTAGCTTAAATAATAACCGAAGAAGTGCTGAGAGAGAGATAAAGCTATTCCCAGGTCATTTTATCTAGACTCTGTAACAGTGGATGTGCTATCTAAAGAAAATATGAGAGTGTTGGATTTTTTTTTTCCAAACCAGAAATAAGTGAAAGTTATTATCATGTTTTCATTGTAAAATCTGAGAGGAGTTGATGTTTAAATTTTTTTTTTTTGCATGATTTGTGCCATTTGTTTTCAGAAAACTGATATCTAAACACAAAAACTAACTTTAACTACTGAAAAAAAAGGAGAAATTATCTTAACGGGAGCTTTTTTCACTTTTATATTAATTTTGGACATATAAGCATTGAAATCTAATGATATAGTCCATATTTCTTCACTAAACCACAAACACATTTCAAGAAACACTTTAACCTTCAGGTGTGTGTCATAGTAATCTTATGTTGTGTGCTGGACCAGCCAAAGTCCTCACCTTAATCCAATTCAAAATTGTTGGGAAGACTCGGAAACTGATGTTCACAGATGTTCTAAATTAAATTTTACTGAGCTTTATGGGCAGAATTTTCTTTCTCTGGATGTGCAAGATGGGTCGAATCAAATCCAAAAAGGCTTGCAGCTGTAACTGATATGAATAGTGTTTTTGCAATCAATATAAAACATAGAAAGATCAGAATGTAGAAGTATGTTTGCATGGAACTGTAGCTTACAGATCATGCTTGTAGTATTAAATATCAATGAAAGATTATTAAAAAAAAAACTTTACTAGGATCGTAAATTAAAGTTGTTAATTTCAAAAGGTTAGTAACGTCATGATTTAATTTAATGACATCCATATATCTTACAGTTTCAATCAGAAAACAAAGATTAACATTATGAAATAAGGAGGCTTGAAGGTATCCATAAAACAACCTTAACAGTCAATTCATGTAGTAAACATGAATTATAGATTTTTGTGTTTTCCTTCTCATAAATTCACTGAACCCAACAATTTCTCTCTGGCCCGAGCACATATTTTGATGTTAACCTTGATCAGCTATTCGTTGGACATGGTGGTGCTGCAGATGCATGTACTGTAACCTCCACGGAAGTGTAAAATTTCAATAATGACTTATTAGAGGATCCTTATTATTCAGATTGTCATTCGGGTAATCTGTTTTTATGACGTTCTCAGGCAGGCTGGCTATTATTTTTACAGATAAACAAACATAATTTGTTTCCTTCATACTGTAATTGCCTGTTTAAAGAAGATGTTTTTCTGAGTCAATACATGTGAAATAAAGGCTGTCCTCAAGACTACCACACAAATGACACTTAATATGAATGTCTACATTTAGCCACTTTTGTTTCCCACTGCTTGTGCTGGTGGTATTAGAATACATCAGCTCAACAAGAGTCAACAAGTATATTATAAAGTATAATCAAAATATTAAGATTGGCAAAAATAAAGTATATTATAAATTATATTTGCAACAATAGTGCAGTGATCTAAGCATTGTATTTTTATAAAAATATGTTGCATTGAAATTCTGAAAAAAATCTTGCAAGGATTCAGATGCAACTTAAAACAATGACAAATTATAATATTTTACTCTCATACTTAAAACTTATGCTTCAAGATTTACAGCGTTTAATTTTTTTTAAACTGTTTCACGATTTAATAGCTAAATTACCAAGATCCAGGGATTCAAAATTGATTGCATTTATAATCACAACTTTACAATACTCAATCAATATCTTTGCAGGAATTACTTCGATCTACAGCTGTGTATGCAAAATGTAAGAATGTGTTCATCTTCAATACATCAGTCTTCCTTCAGTTATGTTAGCTTCAACATGCTCTACCATTGTACACAGTCAAACACCCACACTGCTTTGTCATGTACTCCTCCCTTTTCTTCTATTCTCCAAAGGACTGGTGTAGAATTATCTATGCTGTTCCCTGCTCCACAGCTGCATTAAAAGCTCATGCCCACATTTATTCCAACATATCCTATATTTGGATCACTTACATTGTGAGTGAACAAATGCATACCTGATTGCATCATTCCACAGCGCTATGCCAGAAGCTGATCTGCTTGGAGAGCTTGTCTCTATGTTGTTAAATGTACGGTGTGGGTTTGACAGTTTGCTGAAGCTGAAGAATAAACTACAAAGAATATCTGATTGACAGGAGTTAACATCTTTGATGTAACACTTGGGAGAGCTGAAGAGACTAAATACATTCACTGAAAACCTGACAGGCATGGGTATTCACTGTGCCATTACTAATATGTGAGTAATATCATGTTGTCGTAACTAAAGATCTATTATTGGCACGCAATCATAAATATACAAATAAGGGTGCAGAGAGGAAGAAAATTGTGAAATAGATATATGAATAGAAATAAAACTATACTTCATTTTTGATTGATCACAAAAATAAAGAGGAAGTTACTTATATTGCATGATTAAGAAACATATATGGTTGCTTTGTCTAGGTATTTAGGCACACACACCACTCACCAGAATTTATATAGGAAAAAGAATAAATACAAGTTAATTAGTAACAGTGCAATTAACTGTGAAGCATTTTTAAAAACCTTGCAATTAATTTAATTTTTTCCTATTAGCATCTACACACTATTTTACACCTTTGAACATAATAATACTCTGGGACAATCGTGGTCATAGCAAACACTAAATAATTAGTAATTATTATTGTTATTATTATTACTGCTATT
>JAGKQL010001969.1:13012-26579 GCA_018398635.1 Cyprinodon brontotheroides | reverse complement strand
CAACAGAATTAAAATAACTATAATTTCATTTAGACTGAAATGGAGAAAGTGATTAGATTAATACCCTAAAACATTTTATTGCATCAGCAGTGTGCAAAGTAGATTGCATGATAGTGATCTTAAAGATAATTGAGTGTGCATACGCTTTCAAACTTCTTCAGCTCAGGAGATCAGAGGAGGTCAGTTGAGGATGAACTGATCAGCCTGTGAGTGCTCTTCAAAAATCAGAGCTCCAAAACAGTTCTGCAAATGTGGGTGACAAAGTCTGGCCAGGGGAAAAGCTCTCAAAGAATCTGATTGAAAGCTCATGTCAGAGAGGCAGTAGCAATCAAGGGACTTGGGTTTTTTAAGTCGAAAGAAACGATGTGGAGGGCATTATAAATCATGATTCACCCTTCACAGGCTCCCTTTTTCAACTATTGGTAATCATCATTGGTGTTCTGCACTCTTTTATTTTGTGCCATGTGCAATAGTTTCCCAAAACGTCACAAAACAGCAGATGCATTAATGCTCATGTGGCATTTGGACTTTATCACTCCATGTTTTTAGAAAACTTTACCACTGTGATAAAAACAGAATTGTAAAGATATAGACTAGGTATGAGAGATCTTTAGGTGAAGACCGACTAAAAACAAACTGTTCTTCCCGTGTTGTGGGGGAAATTACTGAGTTATCGACAAGCTGCCTGCTGACTTGTAAAGCTGCCAAACTGCCAACTAGCAAAGCACAACACCTGGCTTCAGGGAAAAAACATCACTGGCTAACGTTATTCAAAAAGACCGTATTATCCTTTTATGATTGCTGAAAGGATGTCTTTTCTTATTGACATGCTCACATTGTACATATGTTCACGATATAATGTGCTAATTAGCATTATGACATGAAAAAATCTTGATGGAAAAAAAAAAATCCTCCCACCCTTTTCCAGAATGTATCACATCATAACCAGAAATGGAAATATGCAAATGTTTTTTTCAAATTGCTTCAAAAATAAATAATCAGAGTAAAGCTTTTGCATTGATATTTATTCCCCAGGTCAATAATTTGACCTTTTACCGTACTCACCCTTTTTACGACTTTTGTACATGTTTGCAATTCACCCTTATAATGAACTCCAGTTCAATAAGATTGGATGATCATATGTAAACATCATTTTTTTAAGTCTTGCTACAGATCTTCTATTAAAGTCTGGTAATCGACTGGGAGACTCAAAGACATGTATATATACTTTGATATAAACTATTTTATTGCAGCTCTGCTTTATGATTTAAGCTTATCTCTTTGCTACGTGATGTACCCTAAGTCTTTGGCAGGTTTTTTTCTATTGCCCTTTAATTATCGCTTTTCAATATCTGATAAATATCCCATACTCTGATACTGCCACCATAATATTTCACAGTCGAATGTGCTTTCTCCTGTAATGTACAAAACTTTTTCCTCCACACCAGGCACTTTGCATAGCGCGGGCAAAAAGCACCTGAAATCTGTCTTTCAAATCTGAAACAATCTGGAAACATGGTTTGTGGAAAAATACATATGTAAGCTGCCATAGCTGTTTTTCTAAAGGACAGATTTGAGTGCATAATAAAAACCTCTTCTGTCTGCAGATTCACCCACTCACCTTAACTGTTGTTATCTAAAGCTCCCCCAAAGTACAATGACTGCTTCTATGTATCGTTTGTTAAGGTTTCATATTTTCATACACAACTTGTTTTCTTACAAACCTTCAAGGGTTCTATAGAGCTGTATTAATTAGAAATAGTTAAAGGGCTATACAGTTGGACCATATAAGTGCTGTTAATGCCCCATAAAGATGGGCATGTTGTCTTTTATAGCTTGCTTAGTTGCAAAATGGTTTATATTTAACACAAATATGCAGTCATTTTTTGTGCATGATGTTTCTCATTAAGGAAACTTTTTTTTACAGACAGCTAGATAGTCTTACTGTCATGAAGCCAAGACATCATCACAGGAGTATTGTTTCTGATGATTTTACTTGTGAATGTGTGCACCCAAACTCAATCAATGCTCTGTGTGTTAATTTCCACAAACAAGAAACAAACATGATTTAACTGTGACCGGAATGGTAAATTACTTTAGCTTGACTCCCTTACAGCCCACACCGACTGCAGAGCTGCGGTAAGTATTCAGTTCAGTATTACAATTCAAATATGTTCATCAGTTGCAATAAAAGTTCATAAATGCATGTTGCAATTAAAAAATAAATGTAATGTAACCTGGGGATCTGTAAACACATTTAAAAGTGCCTTTTGTTATTGCTGCAGTTGCAAGTGTTGTGAATAGGCTATTAATTGAAGGTCAGTCACAGTAGATTTGAGTCTGAAATTGGAGTCAGAAAAGAAAAAGAAAAGAAACCTAGTTTACCATTAAAACTGCTGTATAAGAAAAGCGAATTGTCCTGCTGGGAGGTGAAACTCTGCCTTAATCTTTGGCAGCCTCTATAATAACATGTTTTCTTCCTTGACTAATTATAAGCTTTTTCCATCTTCTGATCAGCTTTCCACGTCTTCCCTGTTTCTGCTGAAGAAAAGCCCCTGACCCTGTTTTATAGCTGAGGTCTGAAACTCGAATTTTAGAGGGCCAGTGCCCTGCAACATTTTAGATGTGTGCCCTGTCCTACATATTGAATCAAATACCTTACAGTAACTACCACAGCAGCATGCTCTAAGCCTCTACAGGTCTCTGCTAATAATTAGGTGTGTTGAAGCAGAGATTCATATAAAAGTTGCAGGACACCAGACCATGATGATTTGAGTTTGAGACCACTATTTTATAGAAGAGAACGCCAGGTACATGGGATGTGCAGTGTTAGTTTTTTCTTTCAGAGTTTCCTGGGGAGAGCTGGACCAATAATTTCAAGGATCAATAAAAATCAGACACATACAGTATTAGCTTCTCCAGCATTTTGCTCTCCGGTCTGCCAAGATAAACACCTGTGCAGCACTTTCAAAAATTTGCTTAGTTGCACTTTTACCTCTGCATGTGGGAGGCTCTTTTACGTAGCTTGTGGTAAACTGTTACATGTTCTTCTTTCTCAGTTCATTTTAATTGAATTTGTTGCATTTTAATAAATCTGGAATGATATTGTTTCTTAATATATGGTGAAAACTATGACAATGGCCACTCAAAAGCAAACAGATCCAACTAATTTAAAGAGATACTGTATTTTGCAAGTTTTTTTCTAAAAATTACCTTTACAACAGCCTTTTTATTTGACCGTTTATGATTTTTTAAAGAGCAGACTGACGCCTTAGTAGTTCAGCAGCGATGCATCTAAGGCTAAGTCTGTAGCCTGTTTTCCCTGAACGTGATTTTTATTGGAAGATCCCACGCTGTTCTGCCCATGTGAGGTCAACCGCGTCCATGTTCAATTTTGTGGATTTTGGATAAATTTTGTTGCTCAGAAGCGACCAGCTTCCAGCTCATGTCAGAGAACAATGACAACGCCACGTAAAGGAAAAGGAAAAACGTACGTCAAGAATGAGCACAACAAAAACAAGCAGAAGAGTGCTGCAGTTATGTGTTGTTTTTTTGCCACAAATGGCAGTATCATTAGACTCCATCATAGCTCTTTAAAGGAGCAATAAGCTATCATTTATGCTTTTAGACGAGTAATAAAAAATATATATAAACAGAAATTTAATGGGTAGTTATCTTTTCAGAAAGAATATGTTGTCACACCAGTCTCCATTTTTATGTTTACACACTGGGCCAGCGGGCGGCAGTTGTTGAATCCATGTGCAGGCACCCTACAAGCAACAGATTTAGTTAATTTTTTTGGGGGAGGCTACTCATACTGCTGTCATTGTGTGATTACATTATTAACTAAACGGTCTGCTAAAACCGCTTTTCTGAACATAAACTGATTGAGGCCTACTTGGTGAAACACACGTTGGTAAATATTACTTATTCACTCAGGACAGAGGGTTGCATCTGGAAGTTTAGGTAGAAGTGCATGACTTACCACATCTCGTTTTGATCTACAGACATTGTTACCAAGTGGTGAAATTTCGTGTGCCTACACAGGGGAAAATATAAAAATAAAACAAAAATATATATAATATTTAACAACAACATGGTCTGGAAATGTTGTATTTTTTTGGAACACATCAAGATGTTTTTTTTTTTGTTTTGTCGTTTGTTTTAGAGCATTTTGTGCTCATAGCACAACATAATGTCTACACATTTATTGCAGATCTGGTATCGCACACAAAATGTTGATACAGTCATTGACAATCCTCAAATTACTGTCACTGTCTATAGGGTTGCAAACAGGGAGCCATTCCATTTGATTGTACTTAAAATGTTGATTGATGTGCCTAACTATTATTGTACAGAGCTGTACTCAATGCTTTTTTCGGGTTTGTATGGCTTCCCATACCACAAGCAATGAATCTCCAAATCATTTTGCTTCTTCAGCTTTATTTAGTATTGGTATAATTTTAGATATATATTAACCTTTTTTTTTCTTGTCAATGTACAGCCCTTTGCACAAATTGATGCTCAAATGTAAGATGACCTTCTCAAAGCCTCAACTATGTAACTTGAGAGGTTAGATCCATTGTTGAATCAGTGATGTGACCTAGACTGCATGGCAGACTGAGCTCCCCTTATGCACCAGAGCTAGCTAAGCTAAAGGTAGTTGTTATCAAACAAAATAGATGACACTAACCTGGACAGATGGACTGTGTAGTGTTGCCAGTTGCTTTCAGGGAGCTAAACCTGTAAGTTGCTTTTCTTGCAACCCTCGTCGTTAAAAATACCACAATTAAGTACAAGGACAATTTAAAGTGATCCACGTGACTTAAAGGGTAAAATTCAAGGAAAATAAAAGCAATTAAAGATAAAAACATGGTAAAAGCAGGTAGTAGAGAAAATAAAACAATTTGACCACAAACTTAAAGCTACAGTGTGTAATAATTACAGGGATATACAGTCAGAAATGTAATATATTATACATAACTATGTTATTTATCATCATCTACGAGCTCAGCCTCTTAACCTTAATATTTGCGTTGCCTTAGAATTCGTTATTTATAATTACATAGGAGCGGGTCTCGCAGCCAAGGAGGCAGACATCTTTGCGCTACGGCAGCGCAGAGCCAACAAACTAGCGATTGCGAGATCGCCCATTACGCTCGAAAGTAACTACGGCAAGTTGAGAGAGATGAACTGAGACGGTACTGAAATCTATACTCTACACAGGCTAATGAAATACTATCTGTAAAATTATCTATGTAAACAAACCTCATCACTTGGGAAGGTAGGTGATGCGGACGTCGTGGAAGACATTTTGTCCTGTAACGCTCGCCGTAATGTTGGGGGGGAGAAGCGGTGGGGGGGAGATGTTCATGTTGCTGCGGTCTGCAGTCTGGACGTTAGATGTCGCTAAAAATTACACACTGTAGCTTTAATCTTATGAAACCTTAGTTAACATTTTAACTTCAACAGTCAAAGGCTTTTCGAAACAAATGGGCTTTTAACTTTGACTCAGAAAAAAAAAAAAAAAAAACTCAGGCTTTTAGCACTTTTAAGTCTTCTGGGAGTGGAACTAATGCCGCTTCTCCATGTTTGGTTCTAGTTCTGGGTGATATAGGCTTGAACTAGATGACCTGAGTGGTCTGTGAGGTTCATACACTGTGTTGTCAGAATTTTTTATCCCTCTTCTATTATATATCAATTTATCCTATTTACTCACTATAAAAGTTTTCACTCAGTATGTTTCTCTCTCAAGGCCACACCATTCTCTGCAGGATGGTGTTTGTAGACCAGACATAGCTTCTTCCCATAACAAACCAGATTCTTTCTCAAGGTTTATTCATAACATGTTACTGTTTAACCAAAGTGTGTGTAATTTGTTATGACTCTGACTACTTTCCATTGTTGTAAGTAAGGGGGAACAACCTTTATTTTACCAAGTCCCTTGAGATAAAATCTCTTTTTCAAACGCTGTCCAGATCAGAGCAGAGCAGAATGCTGTGCCATAAGGGCTGTATGATAGCTGTTCTCTCTTTGCAAAGATATGAATAAATGTGCCGACTGAGTGAAATCCATCGATCTCCGTTTATTTAACTAGGATGAATAGTTGAGTAATCTTTTCCCACAACAATTGACAACAAATCTGTTATCACAGATGTATCGACCCGTGGTTTGGGGTTTACTGTAAAGTATATAGGTGGGATCTATTTATGTGATCTCTGAATTAAATGCATGCACTGCATTTAATTCAGAATATCAAAAGAGGGAAGAATATTTTGCACGACATGAGATTAAGATAAATCTACATTTAAAGGTGTGTATAAGGTTTACCTTAGTCTTCACAGTTTCTTACATGTGACTTTGTGTCTATCAGATAAAACACAATACTTGTGATTGTAATGTCAAAGAAATGTAATATCCTTTTATTTATACTGACAACTAAATGTAAATATTTGAATTGCTTCATAACACAGAATGCTAGCTTTTATCTGTTCAATATTTGGTATTTTTCATGTAAAAGAAAAGGCTGATTTAAGACATGACTCTTTGAGCTAATTTAAAACAAAAACAACCATCATAACTACACTTTTTAATCTGTTGTGTTCTAAATGGGCTCTATGCACAACAGCCCCACTACTTCCTGAATTTAAAACGCTCCTTTGTTTCCTGTCTTTCATGATTGGATGCACTGATTAATCAGGTGTGTATGACCTAAGTAAGTAATGAAACACAGGAAACAAAGGAGCTGCTTTAAATTCAGGAAGTAGTGGAGCTGTGCATAGAGCCCATTAAATTAAAAAAGCAGCATTTCACCATTTTTTTTTCTGTGATGGTACATATTGCTGATGCAATGGTATAATTACTTTACACAATCATGAATTAATAAAGACCACTGGCAAATGTTATATAGTGGTGTTAAGAGTTTACATAGAAGAGACTGTACAGTAGGTGTCTATGCTTAAATTAGCCCAAAAGAAAATGGAGCAGCTATCTAAATCCACATTGTGATGCATTTCTTTTCCTTTAGTTAAAGGTGACACGTCTAACCCAATGAGCAAAGTTAATCTTCAAAGTCAGAGATCACCACGATACATCCACATTAACCCCAGGTCTGCTTTCAACTTACTGGTGCATTTAAATAATTGAGGATTTCCAAGATCATAAATAATTGAGGTGTTTAATCATTAAATAACAAACGGAGAGCACTAGGGGCAGATCCAGGTAAAGGCTCTGCACTATTCAGGCAGAGCAGAGAGAAAAGGCCAATCTTTTGACTGGAGACTTGAAGAAACAGTTATGAAACTGCAATGTAGGATTCTTGGTTTCCAGTCTAGGGCTCTGCCTGGATGACAGATATGTGGTATGGATAATTGGGCAGGTGATAACTGTCATCTGGGCATCTAATGAAGGTAATTAGCCTTTAGCCTGACAGCTCAGTTAGGGCTACCCTGGCCATCTTTTTTTCTTAATACAGAAATTCAGAATTAGTCTTTACTTTTTCTCATTTGAACAATTTTGTCGAATTCTGCAGGACCATCTATTTTTTACAGTAAAACTGACAAAGAAAACAGAACTATTAAAAGTGGGAGAGAAAACTCTGCAAGCAGCACTATTAACATAGATATTTTTTTAGCTACCACATTTTTCTCAGCTGTGCAAACTGCTGCCATCAGCACCTAGCATACTAATGATTTTTTATATTATTATTGCCACCTCAAAAATTGTTCACCATTAACAGCTAACAGCCACTCATCCACTGAACAATAAAGACCAGATAGAAAATGCTGCATTGTAAAGATAAAGCTTTCCTTGAACCTTCCTCTCCAAATTGATCCACATTTTAGGGAAACACTTGAAAGCGCTGCTGGTCTTAACTGCTTAATTTGTGATACATGTGGTGATGTGTTTGTGATGGGCATTTTTAAAACGACAGTTCCTGCAAGTCTGAATGATTATACAGAAAGCATCACTCTGCTCAAAACAAACTGTAGATACAATCACAGCAAAAGCAAATCCTTTTAGACTCAGGCTTATATTTTGTGGCTTCACTCACTTGGCTTTTAATTTAATAGCTGTTTTGGCAAAGTTATCAGAAAGTAATAAAAAAAAAAAACAGAGTAAATCCATATAGATCCTATGAGACTTATTTGCTAACTCAGCCTTAATCTCTGCGAACCTCCATTAGTCAAACAGTGTCTTTTCTGCTCAGTTACAGTGGTGAGATGTTTGACTAAAGATGAATTTAGTGGCTTTATCTATGCACACATTACAGAGGTACTGATACAATCAGAGATTACTTCAGTAATCATAGACTTCAGCGCTTTTTTTGGCTGCAAACAATAATCCCCTCTTAAAATGATAGTCTGCCTGTTTGGTATCGAACCTTCACTTTCCAGTGTTAAAAATATTATCACATCATTAAAAAAATGAATAAATAAATCAAGGGATAAATATTTATTTGCAGTAATTTATGGAGTCATAATTCTGACATGTAAGTTGTGCCACTATACAAACAACTGGTATTTAACTCTGGAAGTTAATTTAAAGTTGCCACAGGTGGTATTTAGATCACTTACTCTGACAATTAGCAGCCTGCTGGGTGCAAATGCTCTTATCTGCTCTTGGTATTTCCTTAAGGTAAGTGATACAGATCAAAAAGGCTGATTTTATAGAACACAAGCATCTGATGTCAAGCAGATATTTCATCAAAAAAAGCAACACAAGGCTCAATTTTAAAACTTCTAAAGTCACAAGAAACAGATTAAAGACCAATGATTTATAAGCAGTCAGGCAAAAAAGAGTCATTTTATGAGGGGAGCGTAATGGGTTATTGACCAGCCTGGAGGTGACAATGCTGATGCTTTGGGATCATTTATAAAGTCAAACTATCCATGTCTTCATCTTCATTTTACAAATAGAGGCGATAAATCAGTTCAGTGTGACCATAGCATGCTGTGATACATAGTACGTGTTGTGCACAATTATGACTTTGTTGTAATGACATCTCAAGAAAAAAAACTGAACCCCATTCACTTAACTTTTGAGTGAGTGAAATATATGGAAATAAAAATAGTAAAAATGATAAATGTAAATGTTGACAGAATATCCCACAGTTTTCAATTAATCTTGAAACCATTTCTTCCACCTTTATTGTCATTTAGTATATGATAGCATCAGATTGACAGTAAACAAGGCAGGTGTTTAGATCTTCTAACATAAAAGGCCAGCATAAGCTCACAGTCTAACCTGCGATAAATCGACAGTGTATGTGTATAAAGTTAAGTACTGAAGGGAGACATGAACGAAACAGCTGTTTTTATCGGTCACTGAACGTGACAGGCCATGGTGCTTTGTGGTCTGTTCAGTTTGGTGAAAAATCATTTGAGGTCGAAGCAAGCGTCTTGCTTCTTCGCTGTCACTCTGTCCTCAGGAGTGCAATATTTTTGGATGGTTGCGTATTTATTGATGATATCTAGAGTTCTGTGTGGGGATTTTTTCTTCCCCTGTTATTAAGTGACGTTTTATTGGACTACCAGGGTTCATCTTGGGGCTTTCTAGGCTCAAAGCAGGGAGACATATGCCTTGAAGAGAGATGCTCTGATTTTTTTCCCATTTTCTTCTAAAATGATTGATGAATAATATTTTGCTGAGATTTGTGGGGGTTTATAGTTGTGAAAACATAGTAAACTTGAGTAATCAGCCCCCTATTAGAACATTTTATTAGATGCCAGTAAGTTCTTGAGATCCAAAGAAGCTTTGACTTGAAATTTAATTTGAATTCAGCTATATACCATTGGTGTTTATTTTAAATAAGTCAAACACGTAACTTTAGTATGTTTTCTGATGGCCATCCTGTTTTCTGATTCCAAAGAGTAAAGTTGAATGTTCTATTTGTGCTTGGAACTATTTTTATAACCTCGAGTGGCTTCATTAATGTCTTTTGGTTGCATCGTTAGTAAATCATGTTCAGCTGTGCAGAGCACCGGGAAATCCACACCATGAGTTAAAATCCACAGATGTGCCTGCCTGGTGTCAATTTTGTACCCTGTCAGGTTGGATTTGCTTTATCTTGTAGAAGAAAAAGAAAGCAGGTTGATCCTACTTTAAGATTTTTTAGCCTTACAGATAAGATTTATGCTGTAGGCATTACAGTATGAAAGCTCATTTGTCCTTCAGATGAAAAGCCTAATAATTGGTTTCTATCATTCATCTCTAGTAAATCAGTGTGCCAAATCAAATTTACAGGCCATTTCCAGTGCAGAGATTTGACTTGTTACAGCAGGAAAACTACATTTGCAATTAGTATTGATGATGTTTAGTATTTCACTTTTAGTTTGTCTAATTTCAGAGTCCCGGTTCAGCAGATGCATAGTCATTATCAATGACTGTTCTGGCAACTGAATGTTCCTTTGAGTTTATCTTTTGCTTGTACTGCAAAGAGACTGTCACAAAACAGGGATGTGTTGTTCATATATATATATATATATATATATATATATATATATATATATATATATATATATATATATATGGGTTAAGTTAGCCTTTTCTTAGCCTTTCATTTATATTAGGAAAGTGAGGCCTAAAGAAAACACACATTTATAACTGAACACAGACATTTATATTTACAATCAATTTGTAGTCCCCAATTACATAATTTTTTTGTTTTGTGTCCAGCATAGTGTTTATTACAAAATTGAGGGTTGATGCAAGAGTTTGTTGTTGTATATCAAGTCAAAATTCTACTCTTGAAGAGAGTCACAATTAGCCTGAGGGATGCCTCCGCTAAAGTTTCCAGCTAAAACCAGGAAGAACACAGTTTTGTCTCAAAACACATGATTAGCCAATCACAGGCAGTTTATTTTCTCTGGTTGGATCCTCCTCTAAACGACAAAAGTTGATTCTGAGCACAGAGAAACAAAATTTATAAATGCATAAAAAGTGTGTCTCCTAACTTGGTAAGAGGAAATTTTTTTCTATTATGTTAAGGAATCTGTATAAAAGCACAGCTATGTAGTGTTTTATTGAATTATTACAGGCCTAACTTGTTTTTGCAGTATATTCATTCAGATGGCTGTTGTGATGAGTTGGTGCATGTAAAAATCCAGCTGTTTAGACCATAATTTGCTGTATAATGTAGCTTCTTACCTGTTAGAGGCAGCTTGTGGGGATGAGCAAAGTTCAGCATTTATGGTTTCTATTTAATCTGTTAAATTTAAATTTAGTTAATTTGATTTTCTCTTTATACTTTTCTTTGTCACATGTTAAGATACTTCTATAGCGGACTATAAATTTATTTCATTCATTAATACCTTTAACTCTATGGATTAGTTAGAACCTAATCTTTCTTTTTATGGTGACTCTCAAACTGCTAGTAATACATAGGCTTAATCATTTTAAAGGGGCGGAGGTACTTTGATTATAAAGTAAGGCTGACGGTTTGCCATTATCGACATTTTTTTCAGTTTCTACATACATTTCACTGTAATGAAGACTGGGCTGATTGCTGATAAAGTCATTAAATTGACCTGATTTTTCGAAAAAGGTTTGTGATCTTAAACCATGAGTATCATCTTAAACAAAACGGCTTGGTAATCATAATTTTAGACAATTTTTGAGGATATTGTTATCCAACCTCCTTGCTTACCTTCTTAGCGCCTCTTTACAAAACATTAATTGTAAAAAATTTTTTTTTCTTCAGGAAGTCCCATTGTGTTTTCTTTTTGGTTTCCAACATTGCAGGTGCTTCTCTTCATCTCACTGAAGTTTATTGAAGATTTAAATCTGAAATTTTACCTCTAATTATATTATATTGTTTCAGTATTTTTATGCGTATTTAATTCATTTATGAAATCCAAGAATTAATATTTCAGTTCTATGACCTAACTTATCATTGTTAAAAACACTATAGGTGGCTTTATAAGTTTTCCACACATTTTTTTCCATTAGATCAAATTTCAAGCATTTTTATTATTATTTATTTTTTTTTATTAGATTCTATTTTAAAAGAGGGCTCTTGCTAAGGCAATCTTACATGTCAGCTAGCAAACAGGTTAAACCCTGGGGAATTCCTGATTTAAATTAAAGGTTATGGTCCAAAGTAAGACTTTTCTTGCTAGGGGTTGTATAAGTTCTAAAGAGGGTTTCCTCTTAATCCTCACATTAACTTGTAGAAAAAGACCACCTTATTTTCCCATATAAGCAGTTACTTCTTTGCTTAATGTTGTGATTCCTTTTAATTTTGGTTTTGTAGCTTTTCTGTATCGGGAGACTCCAGTTTTTTAGGCATCTTTGTAGCCTAAATGGGTCAAACAGGTGGCTCTTCAAGTTGTGGGATTTGACAGAAATGGTACGATTTTCCCACTCACTTATTGTGCAGATGTTTGTGTGTGTATTGGTGTGTTATTGTATGTGTGATGCAGTGCAGTCAGCTCTGGATAACCCCCTGTGGTTTGAATGACACGCTTCCCTTGAAGTAGCAGGAGGCACAGCCATATCAGTCAGTGATGGATGGTGTGAGGATGCTTCCAATGATGGATCTGTAGGACTGAACTAAGACTGACTATGGCTCACTGCTTTGATTAGAAGTGGAGTAACATCCTCTGTGGTCAGATAGCATATTCACATCCTGTTGTCTCACTTTAAACACTGATTATAGATAGAGATATGGCTGTGGGTTTTAGGGCGAAATAAGACACTAACTCTCAGCTCCTACTCCAGGCTGAGTTTCATTTTCCTGGTTCTATGAAACACCACTAATCCTTCTGTTTCCTCAATGACAGACCTCACTGCGCCTACCTAAATTAAAGGTCGCTGAAGGTACAATCCCTTAGTACACACTGAAAACAGAGTAGAGATAGAGACCCAGATAACAGCAAGTCCATTCCTCACACACTATATCATAAGGCCTATGACAGATGGGGGTTGCTAAGTTTAGCACGGATGATAAGGAGCTCAGGAAAGTTAAGGTATTGTAGTTATCTAGTAGGGATCTGGAATAACTTCTGTGTTTACATTTGCAGGAAGTTAGTTTTTGCAGAATAGTTTTGAAGAGACAGTTACAGTTTATCCAGGTAATGGTGAATTTCTAAATATACCTGCCATGAACACTGAACATTAGACTTATCCCGCTATGATCCATTTAAACTACCGAATGTGTCCTACTTTTTATAAAAAAAGTTTTATTCAAACCATGAAAAACCAATTTCCTCCCTTACATCTGTAACTTTGACTTGTTGGATATGGTTGAATTTAACCTACTCTTTTGTTACAAAGGGTCTTGGCACTTTTTGGCTTTCTTTCAAGTCTTTTTATTCTTCTGTAGTCTCTTGTTTTAATGTAGATTTGGCTCTGATTTGGTTTTTTATTTTTATAAACTCTTCGTTCAGTGATTTACGCCTTGATTTTGTATGATACATTTTGTAACTGAATAGTATCATGAAAGTCCTTCAACTCAGTATGTAAACATGTAGAAAAATATTATTTAGCATAACAATAGATTCTCTTTTTTACCTTTCAAATAAAGTCTTTTTCATAACACATGCTGAAAAACTTTGGCTGACAAAAA
>JAGKQL010001967.1:0-15800 GCA_018398635.1 Cyprinodon brontotheroides | reverse complement strand
TCATTCGATTTCATCCTGGACACTACAGAAAATGGGCTTAAAGTGTAAAAAACCGAACTTCTCCTTTAATGCCTTTAGTCGTCTCTGTGACGTACCTTTATATATTCCATTATATCCTCCGTGCACCTCGCCTGCAGCAGACACTTCCTCCAGATGAGCCCCCTGGTCTGAAGTCAGATAAAGCAGAGTGTTTTCTCTAAGTCTGAGCCGCTCCAGCGTCTGCAGGATCTGGCCTGAAACAAACCAATCAGAACCATTGAATGATCCACCAACTAAAGAGCATAAACACAATTGTTTTTATAAAGGGGGCAACAAGAAATGACTATTAAACCACAGTAATACAGGAAAGTGACATCATTTAAAGGACATCTTCTATAAAGCATTCAACCTAATAAAGAAATCTGACCATACTGTGCTAGAATCATGGCTTTGATGAGCTGATTTTCAAATAAAGGAGCAATGCCTCAGCTTAGTCCGTACTCTAATGATTAAATCTTTAGTTATCCTTTTATTTAGGATTCTATTGTGAACCGCATCTCTTTTAGGACTCCATTAAATGAGTGTTTCCATATAAGTAAAGCTAACCAACAACCACAGGTGGATGTTATTCAGCCACTCTGACTCACCAACACTCCAGTCCACTTCCTGAACGGCGTCTCCATAGATGCCGTGACTGCTGGTTCCTCTAAAGGCTGCAGAGGCAAAGAGGGCCGTGTGTACTTGGAAGTAAGACAGAAACAAGAGGAAAGGCTTTCCTGAGTTCCTGTAAAGAGAAATGATCAACTTTCTCAAGCTACAGGGAGATTCATAACAAAGATGGTGCAGGCAGTTATTTTCAGTTCATGTTAAAATCTGGTGAAACTGAATAATTGTCAAAGTCATTTGAAATCATTGATGTCTGCTTTGTTTTAGCTATCAAATTAAATACCTGAGCTAATGCAAGTATCTCTAGTTAATTGTTATATTTTGTTGTATTCTATAATAAACAGTTTACATGCATTGTAAATAATTGTTACCCCCCCTCCCTCCCCCAGAAGGTGGGCTAAAGTGACGCACCGCTCGATGAATTCCACTGCTTCAAGGGTCATTTTCTGCGTCAGGTTTTCAGGAGTGTACGGCTGCTCCACAATGCTGTGATCTCTGAGGAGAATGCAATTCAAGTATGGAATGATGCAGATAAATCCCGCCGTCAGTAGAGTGGCCACGCCCAGCACTGACAGCAGGCCCAGGATAAGCCCTCTGCGCAGAAAGATAAGGCCGCTGCAGTGGAGAACAACTGCACTAATCACAACTATTGCCATGGTCCCATATGGTAAATATCTCTGGATTTGGAAAACAGTGCCATGCCCAGCTTGGCAGTCTCTCATGTTGGTTAGTGGGATCCCAAAGAAGTAATTAAAGCCATGGACACTAGGGTGGTGGCAGTGATCATCACTGCTCTTACAGTTAAGTCCAAGGTGCCATTTTCCTGAGAAAGAGAAGAGAATGACATAAAAACTTTCTTCAGGTTTGCTTTAATCTGAACTTTTTGTTAATGCAGTAGTTAACGGTTATATTAGTACCTCCACAATTAAGAAATGGCACTGGAATATGAATACTCTGTTACTCTCATTAGCCTAGGAGGTGGCTAATGCATACCTATAAGAGCAGTCTCATATCCTTGTTGTTTGGCAATTTTAGCAAAGGTCACTTCTTGAGCAGGTAGACCTCCAGACGCTGCGTTGAACAGAAACATCCCTGGTCCGGAATCACCAGCTATACCTGATGGAGGAGGAGAATGGATAGAAAATGGAATTCCTTATTTTTATTTCAAACATAAATGAGTTTGTGTTTGGATGCAGTGAGCTGTAAACCAACTCCATCAAACCAAAGCTACTGTCATAAGCTCCATTGTTTGGGTTTTGGTTTATTTCTGTTAATGTCTTGCCATATTAGCAAATACTTTCTGTATAACACCTTTGTTCATTCTTATCTTCCCCTTTTATGTTTTATTTGATTGATTTTTCTGTTTATCTTCCCTTGGTATAGAGCTTTTAGGTCATCTTCCTCTATTTATCAGTCTTCCCCCCTCAGCTATCCTGCCCTCCTTCTGTCTGCGCTGCTCTATTTCTCAGATTGTTCTAGTTTCATTGTCGTTTCTCCCGCCTGACTCTCCATCTCCTCTCCATCGGGACCCCTGCCCGGTGGCCTGGATCTCCAACTACCTCAGACAGGATGTCAGGCTGAAAGACACCATCTGTGACACTGTGGTCAGCAGCACAGTGCCCAGTGCTGGCCGCTGTCCTCTTCACCTTAAACACCTCGGACTCTGAGCTGTGTCACATCCAGAAGTACGAAATTTAACAGCCGTTGTGGGGTGCATCAGGGACAACAGAGAGGAGGACGGCAGGAGTCTGGTGGGGGAATTTGCCACCTGATGCTGCACCAACCACCTGGACGAGCTGGTCACAGACTTTGGAAGGAATGGACCAAAGACTAAGCTGGCACTACTAGAGGGGGCTGAGGTGGAGGCTGTGGATTCACACCAACACCTTGGGGTGTGGCTGGATAATAAACTGGACTGGTCAACAGGTGTGGACGCACTGTATATACTGTATATACCCCCATGCACCTTTTCCTTCTTTTGACTATTGAGCCAATGTGCCAAGTACATTTCTCCACTGTGAAATCAATAAAGTCAATCAATCTCACATACATGTTATCTGGGTGTAAATCCCTGTGATTTCCTGTTACATGTTTAGATAATGGAGAAAGATCCCAGTGATCAAATCTGTGTAATTTTTTCTCTTCCATTCCCTCATTACTACACAGTCAATATCTGTTGAGTATCAGGGTCAAATGTACCACAGCCTATGAGCTAGGTATATTAGTTGGAGTGGAAAGGTATGAAAGATCAGGGCATGTTGGCAGAAGCAGAGCTGCAGGAGCTAACTACTTATCCAAGATCAGATGGAAAAAAACTGTTTGTGTGAGATACAAACTATGGAATTGGTGAGTGTTTCTCCTGTGTGGTTTAAAGGGGAACGCCGTTTTTTTACATTGGTCCCTTGATTTTCCGTTATTCCATCATGTTCTACTCACCCATATGAGTTTAGTGTCATTTGGAGCCGTTCTGAATATATTTCAGTTATATCCAGTAATGTCTTCCTATGGGCAACGCGACTTGAAGGCACAAACTAAAACTGTTCATCATTTATTCTTATATGATGCGCCAGCATTCAGAACATGGAGGCCAATCACTGTCCCCAGACATCCACCGTTAGATTTTTATATCTATATGTCCTAAAAACAAAGCGGCGCGTGTATGACGTCATCCGCAGCATGCTCACTGGAGTCATAACAGGCAGCCCGGGCCACAGGAGGCTACGCCTCTACCCTTCTATTCATTCTAGCTAATCTGAATCGCTCAATTCCATTTGGAGAGGCGAGATCATCTGTGGTAGCAGCACTAGACATCTTCCAGGCATGTGAGGAAAACTAGCAGCAGTTCAGGCAGACAGGAAGAATGAACGATAGCCGGGAGCCGCAGATGACGTCATCCACGCGCCGCTTTGTTTTCAAAAGCTAAAAATATAAAAAAATCTAGCCAACATTGAATAATTGCATTCAGAGCAGGTTTCAGAGCAGCTCTCGACCTCTAAAGGTCTTGGCCTTGTCTCTGTCTCAACCTTAAAAGTTATTAGTCTTGGAAAAACTCTGATCATTCCCTGAAGTGGGAATTTCGACTCTGCTTGTTGGAACTCATCAAAAAATTTGTTTTAATAAGTTGCCCTCAAAACAGATGGTATTTTCCAGTTTTCTACATTAATACTTTCAACTTTAAACTCCAATATATTATTTTTAAGACAAAATGATTACTTGATGTCACATGCTTCAGTAATGTCTTCAGGTGTTTCAATGGGGAACTAGCCTGATCTTATTGGGTATCGTCCCGTGAGGAATGCTGCTCGACTTGGAGTACAGAGGCTTGCAGCAGCAATGTGATGAGTCAACTTCACTCCTTCCCCTGCCAAACGATCAATGTTTGTGGTCCTGTAAATCACATAAAATTAATGAATAAAGGCTGAATAATGGCAAGTCAAATTCACCACTCTTAGAAGATTTGCAAGTAATTCAATCTGAATCGCAGGCAATGGACTTCTTTGTGGAGTGTATGGCTACCCTGTGGTTATGCCATGTGTTATCCCAGATGTGCAAGGGTGTATTAGGTCAACCTGCCCCTTTCTGCTCCAAGGGGTGGTGGACGGTGATAACCCTAACCTCCAGGTTATAAACTTGTTTTCACATTAACAATAATGCATGACATGTTCACAGTAAGCCTGCTTTAAACCTGGATAAAATCCTGATTAGGATGCTTTCTGGAAATATCCTTGTTATAAAGTAGAACTTTCATGGCGCATGATAGCAACCATGGTCTTGCCTATTGACTATTGGATCTTGGCCTTAACCCTAACCCTCATCATAAGTTATCACTGAAATCTCATGAGAAAATATTTTGAAAGCAGAGGTTTAAGATTAGACTGTAGAGCTCAGGCATGAACATACATCTACTTAATGACAATACTTTTACCTTAGGGTTGTGTTGCCATAACAGCCTAGGTCTCCAATTCCAAGATCATCCAGCATCATCAAGATGAAACTGGGCTTGTTGTTTGCTTGTAGAAGCACCGATTCCCCCATCAAGAGTGATAGCAGCAGCATATAAGGGCAAGACGTCAAAACAGCCCTCATGGTATCCAATAGAAAACTGTGGAAGACATGAAATAAGGTGTTGTGTGTGTTTTTAAAGAAGGGAATCATTGTTAAAATGGATTCTCATTTGAGCATTTTTTTCAAAATCTTGTTAGGTGCTGACAGTATAATATGAGACAATCAGAGAGTTTCTCAAGTTGTGCTCAGAGAGAGCGACAACAGCTTTTATGCAGGGGGACATCTGGACCCAGTGCTGATGAAGGGATGTTTGATGAGGATTTTCCTTCAGAATATCATGCTTGACTGCTACTCCACTGCCACTACCCTTCTGCTGGTCAGTAACATCCAGTAAATGACAGGACAGCCAGCTCCCATGTCAGAGGATGAAGAGAGCACATCCAGCCAGTCACGGTCAGAGAAACAGGACTACACTGGAAAACAGGCCAAGCTCCAGCATCTAGAAACAAAGGTGTTGATGGCAGCAGCACAGCTGATATTTCTCTCCAGGATGGAGTCACAGCCAAACAGGAACGGACCAGATGAAGCTACTATGAGAAAAAGCAGAGAGAGCAGAACGTTAGAGATTGAACTAACAGATTCTGCAGAGTGGGAAAATAGAGATAGAATGAAGCAGAATGATGAAAAGGGGTCCCTATGTCCTCCAGCAGTCTAAGCCTATAGCAGCATAACTATAGAGATAGCTCAGGATAACCTGAGCCACTCTAACTAAAAGCTTTATCAAAAGGGAAAGTTTTAAGCCTAGCCTTAAAAGTAGACAGGGTGTCTGCCTCACAGACTAAAACTGGTAGTTGGTTCCACAGGAGAGAGCCTGAGAACTAAAAGATCTGCCTCCCATTCTACTTTTAGAAATTCTAGAACCACTAGTAAACCTGCAGATTGAGGGCAGAGAGTGCTCTGTTAGGAACATAAGGAACAATCAGATCTCTGATATCAGATGAAGCTTGGCCATTTAAGGCTTTATATGTGAGAAGCAGGATTTTAAATTCTATTCTGGATTTAACAGGAAGCCAATGAAGAGAAGCCAGGAGAGGAGATATGATCTCTCTTTTTCATTTTCATCAGAACTCTGGCTGCAGCATTTTGGATCAGCTGAAGGCTTTTAACTACAGTTTGTGGACTTCCTGATAGTAAAGAATTACAATAGTCCAGCCTTGAGTAACAAATGCATGGACTAGTTTCTCAGCATCACCCCTGGACAGGAGATTTCTAATTTTTGCAATATTCCACAGATGAAAGAAGGAAATTCTAGAAACCTCTTTGATCTGGGATTTAAATGACAGGTCCTGATCAAAAACAACACCAAGATTTTTACTTTATTATCTGAAATCAGTTTAATCCCATCCAAAATGAAGTGACTGGCTAATCAGCTTCTTTTTCAGAGACTCTGGTCCAAAGACTATAACTTCTGTTTTTTGTCTGCATTCAGAAAGCAGAAAGTTAAGAGTCATCCAGGTTTTATGTCTTCAGACATGCCTGTAATCTATGTAATGGGTTAGCTTCATCTGGATTTATAGACAGATATAGCTGGGTATCATCAAGCATAACAGTGGAAATTAATACCATGCTGTCTAATATCTCTACCAATTGGGAGCATGTATAAAGTAAAAGAGAATTGGTCCTAGCACTGATCCCTGTGGTACTCCACACAGGTAACCTTTGAGCGTGTTGAAGATCTATCATTAACATGAACAAACTGAATTAGATCAGATAGATAAGATTTAAAGCCAGTCACAGAGCTGTTCCTTTAATTCCAACAAAATAATATTCTAGTCTTTCTAAAAGAATATATTATGATCAACTGGATCAAATGCAGCACTGAGATCCAACAGGACGAGCACAGATACAAGTCCATTATCTGAGGCCATGAAAATATCATTAGTGACTTTCACCAGAGCTGTTTCAGTGCTATGATGATCTCTAAAGCCAGACCGAAACTCTTCAAAAAGTTCATTATGGTTCATTTTCTTTATATACTCTAATAATCCCAGAGGGAAATTCCCTCTCTGCATCTAACCCATCCCCTTGGGGAGCAGTGGGCTGCCATTGTGTGGCGCCTGGGGAGCAGTGTGGGGTTAAGGTTCTTGCTCAGGGAGCCAGAGTGGCAGTGAGGGATCGAACTCACAACCTCAGTATTCAAAGCCCTATGCCCTAACCACTAGGCCGCCACTCCCCCTTATAGCTTGCAAGCAAGCATTTTTTTTTTGTAAGGTTGCCGGCTAAGGGGTTTGTGCCAGATGAGCAGTTTACAGTACCTCCTTGCCCAGTTAGGCAACTACTTATTATCTTGTTAGCACACACATATTATGTTATTCTTACCCTATATTATTTTGTTCTAATATCTTATTTCTACTCATAATTGTATTTTTCTCTTTTCTGTAAATGGGTGCATGGCAAGAAAACAATTTCAAACAAGGGATTAATAAAGCAATTCTGATTCTGATTCATTAAGCAGAATTCAAATGAGCCATTATAATCTAGATTAATTTCAAGATTGCATTGAGATGAATCTAGATTGAAATAAAGAATATATGCCCACCACTAGAATAAACTGAATTGAATTAAACCAGAAAACTGTGAAAATTGGAAACCCTAAATTGCTTTAAATTAAGAGTAAAGCTTATTTTTTATAGTTGGCTATTAAATGTAAATTATAAAATGAAAGAGTTTCTACTTTGCTTTACCCCCTTTGCTCTTCTCTCTCATTCCCATGTGTGTTTTACTGTTGCTCTTTCATGTTTATGCTGTGGAATGTCAGATAAAAAGAAGGTTTAGGGTGTGTCACCTGCCAAAGTCTAGACTTCAACCTCAAAGCAAACTTTTGCAAACTGAAGAAGCAGAAAAGCTATCAGAGCCAGATTTACTGCACAGCAATATGAACGATGACATAATCAATTATTTAATTGGCCATTATGCTATTCAATGCTGATCTACTTTTTATTGACTTACCCGCAGCACTGCTTGTAGTCACAGACAGCAGAAAGAAGCCAGTTAGACTTTGATCGTGTGGCTGTAAAGTGGTTCACCTTTAGGTTAAACAGCATTTCCTGTTTGAGTTTCAAAATAAACCTACAGAAAAAGTTAAAACTAGATTCTATTAAAAGAATAGAAAGAAAAGAAATTATTAAATACTAATATTTTAATGTCAAAAACCATCATGAAAACATGGACAATAAAATAACGGTGCGGGAAGGGAGGAGAAAAAAACAACAGATCCATATAGTGTTCTCCAGCATTTACTTAGCATCACTGTAGGTTGGTTCAGCATTAAAACATAAACAATGCCCAGTAAATTGTTTCTAAGGCAATAAATACTTCAACTTTGTGTTGTATTTAGTTCATTTATTTTATCACATCTGTATCAGTAAAGCAAGCATTATCTCTGAAATCAGCTGAAAGGCCTGAGCTTCTACTTGACTAGATCTAGAGTCACGTGGTGGCTGGTGGAGTTTCCTCCAGATGCCGCTATAACTTCAAAGTAGACAAATACCAAAGATCAATCAAATGTATACTAAAGTATCACATAGTAATAAAAAATAATATCACATAATAGAAAGGAAACAATGACAAAACATTTTTTTTTGAGTCTGCTCCATCACCTGCAACGAGATGTAAAAGAACAGAACAACCAACAGACATGTAGTGCGAGACATACAATAAAGCAACACCTTGAAACTATACGCTAAAGTAATATTATTAAGTCTGACATGTACTCTGTGTTACCTGAAGATATGAATGTGGGGTTTCTGTATCGAAGTGAATCTCTGAGTACCTGAAGCCCTAGCACCTGTAGTTGTTTGTGAGGGTGAACTTGTGCATGTAAAGTTCATCCATAGAAAAAATGCTCAATAGTGGTTGTGGAGAGTCGAAGAGGTGCACCCCCCAGAGCACTGAGTCCAGCGCTGGGAGACCCAAAGCCCCAGATGAACCAAGGGACCCCAAGAGCGAAGGCACCAAGGAGGGGCCAGCCCAGGAAATCAGACCCCCACCAAGGGAGGAGGAGAGACAGCCCCGAGGAAGCCCCCCAGCCATGTTTAACTCACTGTTCTTCTGTCAGCACCACAGTGAGTGGTGCTGACAGAAGAACCAGAACTATTATCAGCAGACTTTGATGTTTCCTCCTGGCTTTAATAGATCCAGAAGTCTGGCTCTGTTTATTCCGGACAGAACCAGAACCGGTCTGACCCAAACCGGTTCTGGTTCAGCTTTCTGCTCATTCTGTAAACTGGGATGATCATCCAAGGAACTGAACTTACTAACGGTTGGCCCGGTGATGTCATCGGGACCGTCAGAGGTCAGCTGCTGCAGGAAGCAGAACTCTTCAGCTGCCACCCGGTCTACCTGGACTGGATTCCTCCAAGTACCCGGCCTATCTTGACTGGATCCTTCCAAGTACCCGGCCTACCTGGACTGGATCCTTCCAAGTACTGCCGGCCTACCTGGACTGGATCCTTCCAAGTACCCGGCCTACCTGGACTGGATCCTTCCAAGTACCCGGCCTACCTGGACTGGATCCGGCCTACCTGGACTGGATCCTTTCAAGTACCCGGCCTACCTGGACTGGATGCTTCCAAGTACCCGGCCTACCTGGACTGGATGCTTCCAAGTACCGACCTACCTGGACTGGATCCTTCCAGTACCCGAGCCTACCTGGACTGGATCCTTCCATTAACCGGCCTACCTGGACTGGATCCTTCCATGGACCCGGCTTACCTGGACTGGATCCTTCCATGGACCCGGCCTTCCTGGACTGGATCCTTCCATGGACCCGGCCTACCTGGACTGGATCCTTCCATTGACCCGGCCACCTGGACTGGATCCTTCCAAGTACCAGGTCTACCTGGACTGGATCGCTTCCAAGTACCAGGTCTACCTGGATGGATCCTTCCAAAGTACCCGGCCTACCTGGACTGGATCCTTCCAAGTACCCGGCCTACCTGGATTGGATCCTTCCATGGACCCGACCTACCTGGACTGGATCCTTCCATGGACCCGGCCTACCTGGACTGGATCCTTCCATGGACCCGACCTACCTGGACTGGATCCTTCCAAGTACCAGGTCTACCTGGACTGGATCCTTCCAAGTACCCGGCCTACCTGGACTGGATCCTTCCAAGTACCCGGCCTACCTGGACTGGATCCTTCCAAGTACCCGGCCTACCTGGACTGGATCCTTCCAAGTACCCAGCCTACCTGGACTGGATCCTTTCAAGTACCCGGCCTACCTGGACTGGATCCTTCCAAGGACCCAGCCCACCTGGACTGGATCCTTAGAAGTCCTTGAAAATAAGGATCCCGGAAGAGTTTTTGCTGTGAAATCAAACAGGTCTAACCCGTTGCTTAGCAACCTTGACAGACACACAAAGCAGGAAAAGAAGGAATACTGAAGTTTTCAAAACTGTTTTTGCTTTTTATTTCTTTTTTATTGTAAAGTAAACGAACACTGATGAGAATCCAGAGTGGAATAAAGGTTCCAACCACGGGGAGCAGGAACAAATAAAATCAAATGTAATGATAGAAACCTTAGTCAGTTAAATAACCTGCTGCTGTCATTCTGCACATCTCTGATGTTGCTGCTATTTTCAAATATCCATTACTGGAAAAATGTCCATAGCTGCATATTGGTCATTTATTCTACAGTTTTATATTGTTAAAACACTTTACAGAATTTTATTGTTTATCTTTTATTTCAGACATACAAGTATATAATAAAAACAGTATATATCCATATAACATAAATTAAAACAGTCTGAAAAAGGGTGTATTGGCAGAAGAAAGAAGCTTATAATGCCAACCCTCTAAAGCCAATTTACATTGGACTAGAAAGCAAAAGAAAAAAGATAAATAGATAGATGGCTACCGTTTATAATACATACCAACGTATGATTTTAGGAAAAATTATTATTCTGCAGGTATTTGAACTCTTCCCTATTATATTATTCTTAAACATTTTTCTAAGGGTTCACATTTGTGTGACCATTTTCAATAATCTTTCTGCTGCTGTAAATTTGCCCATTGTGAAACAATAAAGACATTTTCTATTCTATTCTATTCTATTATATTCTATTCTATATAAGGGTAGAAAAATAAAAGTTAATCTAATCAATGTAAGTATAAAAATATATCTGCAAAATCTCTAATATTCAACAACAAAAATACATAGTTAAGCATATTGTGCAAAACAGCAATAAAAAGATAAAACTCCTATCAGATTTATAATAAATTACAGCCAAACCCATTTACACAGTAACAGATAAAAACCTTTAGATAAACCAAACATTACATTACCACATATCTGACTCTATAACCATTTAAACAACTATTTTTATTCATTTCAGATGGAACTATTCACAGACTGGATTATATTAAACTGAACTTCCAATTTTCACCACTGTTCGGCGCCAAGTAACCTTTCCTCTAATCACGAAGCAGCTTGCTTGCTTGGTCTGCGCAATAAATCCTGGGATATCCAAGGATAGCGACGATACATCGGACCCGTCCTTCAAATCGGGCAAAAAGAAGGACGCATTTTAAGGTTGCATAACGAGGAGTCTTGGAATCCGACCAGACACTTACGGCGCCGCGCTATGATGTCATCGTCCTTCCAATCTGGCCTTCTGAGGAAGCATCTCATGAATTCAAACAGAGCCACTGTTTACCCACTGGACTGCTGAAGCACCCGGCCACCATATTTGTACTCCCTAGGTAGACCGGCTTCCATGTTGGTACTCCCTAGGTAGACTGGCCGCCATATTGGTACTCTCTAGGTAGACTGGCCGCCATATTGGTACTGCGTAGGTAGATATTGGTACTGCGTAGGTAGACTGGCCGCCATACTGGTACTCTCTAGATAGACTGGCCGACATATTGGTACTGCCTAGGTAGACCGGCCGCCATGTTGGTACATCTTAGGTAGACTGGCCGCCATTTTGGTACTCTCTAGGTAGACTGGCCGCCATATTGGTACTGCGTAGGTAGACTGGCCACCATACTGGTACTCTCTAGATAGACTGGCCGACATATTGGTACTGCCTAGGTAGACCGGCCGCCATGTTGGTACATCTTAGGTAGACTGGCCGCCATTTTGGTACTCTCTAGGTAGACTGGCCGCCATATTGGTACTGCGTAGGTAGACTGGCCACCATACTGGTACTCTCTAGATAGACTGGCCGACATATTGGTACTGCCTAGGTAGACCGGCCACCATGTTGGTACATCTTAGGTAGACTGGCCGCCATTTGGTACTCTCTTGGTAGACTGGCCGCCATATTGGTACTCCCTAGGTAGACCGGTCTGAATGGAAACAATCGCTGTGACATGCACTGGCATCAGTAGATTACTGTAACTTATAAAAAAAGGCCCATCACATTGCATAGCCATTATGAAGTAAATAAATCATGTAATATAAGAGATTATATAAATTCATAACATTGAAATTAATGGGGTCCTCCCATCTCTGTTGCTGAAGTCACTAAGGTGGTTAAAAAGCTCCTCGGTGGCAGGGCCCCAGGGGTGGATGAGATTCGCCCTGAGTACCTTAAGGCTCTGGATATTGTGGGCCTGTGTTGGTCAACGCGACTCTGCAACATTGCGTGGACATCAGAGGCAATTTCCCTGGATTGGCAGACTGGGGTGGTGGTCCCTCTATTTAAAGAAGGGGACCGGAGGTTGTGTTCCAACTACAGAGGAATCACACTCTTAAGCCTCCCTGGTAGGTCTACTCCGGGGTTCTGGAAAGGAGGGTCCATCTGATAGTCGAATCTCCAATTCAGGAGGAGCAGTGTGGTTTTCGTCCTGCTGTGGAACACTGGAACAGCTCTACAACCTCAGCAGGGTTCTGGAGGGTGCATGTTTGCCCAACCAGTCTACATGTGTTTGGTAGATCCGGAGAAGGCATTCGACCGTGTCCCTCGGGGGGTCTTGTGGGGGGTACTCCGGGAGTATGGAGTACCAGGCCCTTTTAATAAGGGCTTTTAGGTCTCTGTATGACCGTGTCAGAGCCTGGTCCGCATTGCCCACAGTAAGTCGGACTCTTTTCCAGTGAGGGTTGGACTCCACCAAGGTTGCCCTTGTTTATTGGCCCTTAGTAATAATCTTTGGACCAATAGAGGAGAGATCTAAAGTTAGCATACACAGCTTCAGTCAATTCAGCTAGTAACCACTGATCAGGCCCCAAATCTAGGATGTAGTGCTGGATTCAGACTTGAACCTCCAAAAAGCATTTAAAGACAATTAGAAGGTCGGCTTTCTATCACCTGAAGAACATTTCCAGGATTAAAAGGACTAATGTCTCAGCATGATCTGGAAAAAAAGAATCCATGCATTTATTTTTAGTCGAGTTATTACTGCAACAGCAATGTCTTCACAGGTCTGCCTAAAAAGTGGATCAGACAGCTGCAGCTGATCCAGAACGCTGCTGCCCGCGTGTCCTCACTAAGACTAAGAAAGTAGAGCACATCACCCCCAGTTCTAAAGTCCTTCCACCGGCTCCCTGTATCTCAGAGAATAGACTTTTAAAAATACTTCTGTTAGTCTATAAATCTCAGAATGGCTTAGCACCTAAATACATCAATTCAATTCAGTTTATTTATATGGCGCCAAATTCACAACACATGTCATCTCAAGGCACTTTACAGTTCAACCAGGAGGCTCCTTCAGAGGGATCACCGCGGGGACTCTGCTGGAGAAAAGATGGGTTTTCTCCAGCTCCCAACAGATACAAAGTTTTCTATCTAAGGAAAACCAGTTGATTGCATTGAAGCATTGACTCAAATACAATCCCTCACACTAAGCATGCTTGTAGCGACAGGTGGAGAGGAAAAACTCCCTTTTAACAGGAAGAAACCTCCAGCAGAACCAGGCTCAGTAATAGCGGCCATCTGCTGAGGCTGACTGGGGTTCAAGGAGACAGAAGCAGAGATACAAAAAGCAGCTGTAAAAGGCGGCCCGTCCAGGAAACACACACAGCCAGGCAGACAAGCTCCAAGGCAGCTCCCATGCCAGAGGAAGAAGAGAGCACATCCACTCAGTCAGGGTCAGAGAAACAGGACCACACTGGAAAACAGGCCGATCTTCAACATCTATAAACAAGGGTGTTGATGGAAGCAGCACAGCTGAAGTTTCTTTCAGGATGGCGTCACAGCCAAACAGGAACTTGAACGAGGCAAAGCTACTCTGAGGAAAAGCAGAGAGCAGAACGTTAGAGATTGAACTAACAGATTCTGCAGAATAGGAGAACAGAGAGAGAGAGAATGAAGCAGAATGATGAAATGGGGGTCCCTATGTCCTCCAACAGTCTAAGCCTATAGCAGCATAACTATAGAGATAGCTCAGGATCATCACAGACTTGCTATCAGCATTTAGTTTCTATGCTCCACTTATCTGGAACAAACTTCCAGAAAACTGTAAAAGTGTAGCGCAGAAAGCCTGGGTTCCTTTAAATCAAGACTAAAAACACATTTGTTTAGGATTGCTTCCACTGTTCTAGTTAAACAGTTCAACTAAAACATATTTTCTTTAGTCAAACTGTTTTTAATATTCTTTTTGTTTCTGCATTTTTTATCTTATTTTATTTATTTTTGTAATTTTTCCTACTTGCTTTGATTCTGTTTTTATCCTCCTGTATTTTAATCATGTAAAGCACTTTGCATTGTCTTTATACTGAATTTTGCTATACAAATAAATTTCCCTTGCCTTGCCTTGCCTTTGTCTCCAATGCTGTTCATAGCTTTTATGGACTGAATTTCTAGGTGCAGCCAAGGTGTTGAGGGGATCTGTTTTGGTAACCTTAGGATTGCATCTCTGTTATTTGGAGATGATGTTGTTCTATTGGCTTCATCTGGGCGTGATCTACAGCTCTTACTGGAAGCGGTTTGCAGCCGAGTGTGAAGCAGCCGGGATGAGGATCAGTGCCTCCAAATCCGAAACCGTGGTATTGAGCGGGAAAAAAGGGTAGAGTGCCTTCTCGGGTTGGGGAGGATGTACTGCCTAGTGGAGGAGTTTAAGTATCTTGGGGTCTTGTTCACGAATGAGGGGGGAGATGGGATAGGCGAAGATCGATAGGTGGATTAGTGCGGCATCTGCTATGAAGCGTGTGCTGTACTGGTCTGTGGTGGTGGTGAAGAGAGCTGAGCCAAAAGCAAAAGCTCTCGATTTACCGGTCGATCTCGTTCCTACCTCATCTATGGTCATGAGCTTTGGGTCATGAGTGAAAGAATGAATGAGATACATGCTGACTGAGTAGTTTTTCTCCGTAGTGTGTCTGGGCTCTCCCATAGAGACTTAGAGTAGAGTTCAGTCATCTGGAAGGAGGACACAGAGTTCGACAATGCTGCTAATCCACATTGAGAGAGCCGGTTGAGGTGGATCAGGCATCTAATTAGAATGCCTCCTGGACGTCTCTGTGGTGAGGTGTTCCAGGCACGTCCCACCGGGAGGAGGCAGCGGGAGACCCAGGACACGCTGGAGGGACTATGTTTTTCGGCTGGCCTGGGTGGCAACTTGGGATTCCCTGGGAGGAGCTGGATCAGGTGGCTGAGGAGAGGGGCGTCTGGGCCTCCCTACTGAAGCTGCTACCCCCATGACCCGACCCCGGATAAGAGGGAAGAAGATGGATGGATGGATGGATGGATGGATGGATGAATTGGATGGATGGATGGATGGATGGATGGATGGATGGATGAAATAATGTGTTAATTGAGCAAAATAATATAGATGTGCCAAAAGAGCTAAATTGATGAGGTACATGTAATATACTTGGATTTATGACATCGCTATGGTAATTACATTACAGGCATTTTTGTGGTGTGTCTGTTTAAAAGTGGGGAGTACCAAGATGACGGTGGGTGACATTAGTTTATCAGTAATCCAGTGAAAATATAGAGATCAGTAGATGATTCCAGCTAGAAACACTGAATGACATCAGAGGAGAACATGACAGGCTGGAGGACCAGGAACTGTGTCCTGTTAAGGAGGGAGAGAATTAAAAAGTTCTCTGTCCTTCACCTCTGCCATGTTCTGCTCCGTAACCTCCTCTCCTGTACCGCTAACATCACCAGTTTTTGCTCCAGCCTCCTCTCCTCCTGCATTGC
>JAGKQL010001966.1:0-17871 GCA_018398635.1 Cyprinodon brontotheroides | reverse complement strand
CATACACAAGCACACACACACGCGGTAAACTTTGTGATTAATAGTCGCACAGAGCCAACTGGCCAGCCTACACCATAGCAAGGTCCCCCTATCACCAAACACATATATTTAGATTTTCAAGGAAAAAAAGGGTTGAATTTTCTTCCAACTGTTTTGCATTTACCTAAAAGTCTAATGACCAGCTTTTTCTCATTTAGGCACATTTAGGTAGATCTGAAGATTACCTTTGAAATAAATAATTGTTGTTTGTCTAACATATATATATTTACCCCTAGGAGATGCTGTTTGGAAGTTTTTCATTTGATCAACAGCAGGTTACTACCAAGTTTTTTCTTTTTTTTTTTTTTTTTTTTTTTTTTTTTTTTTTTTTTTTTTTTTTTAACAGTGTCCTGTCTGGCAATGTGGCAATAAGAATAATTGTCTTGATGCCAAACAGATTTTACTTTCACAAGTGTAGCAGTATGGCAATTGCCATATAGCTCCACTAGTTTCATGCATATAAATTGCTTTATTATAATTATGCAGGGAGTTTTACAGTTTTTATGGACACTGCAAAGTAAATAGAGCAGAAAAACAGAAGAAGAAAAGGAAAAAAGAAAGAGAAAAGATGAAAGAAAGAAGAGAAAGGAGACAATGACAAAACATTTTCAGTCTGCTTCATCACCTGTGAAAAATGAGATGAGATGAAAAAAGAACAGCACAACCGAAAGACATGGTACGAGACATACAATAAATCAACACCTTGAAGCTATCACTAAAGTAATATTATTAAGTCTGACATGTACTCTGTGTTACCTGAAGATACGGATGTGGGCTTTCTGTATGGAAGTGAAGAAATCTGAGTACCTAGAGCCAAGCACCTGTAGTTGTTGTGTGAGAGGTGAACTTGTGCATGTAAAATTTATCCATAGAGAAAAATGCTCAATAGTGGTTGTGTGGAGCCAAAGAGAGGCACACCCCCCAAAGCTTACCCTGAGTCCAGCGCCGAGGAGACCCAAAGCCCAAGGTGCCCCAAAAAGAAAAGGACCCCCAAGAGCTGAGAAGCTCGGACCCCCACCACCAAGGGGAGGGAGGGAGGTAGCCCCAAAAGCCCCCCAGCACGCCACCATGCACCCGGCGCCCTGGGGACTCACCTTGAGCCCCACGCCCGGTAACCCGGCGCACCCTGAAGTAGGGCCGGGCAAAGAACACTTGCCGGTCCCCGCGGCACCCGACCCGGCGCCCCGGCCCCACAGGCTGGCGAAACCGCCCCTGCCCCGGCGCCAAGCCCGGCGACCCGAGGCACGCCTTAACTTACCAGCGACCGCACCACCCTCGAAAAACACACAGGCAAACCGGCCGCGAGCGCCGCCGTGGAACCCCGCCAAAACGCCCCCATGCAACAGTGTTAAATGGCAACAATACAACAACAGCTGCAATGCAACACAGCAACAGCAGCACGGCCAAGAGCAGAAAAAGCCGCCCGGCGCCCGACCACCAGAAGGGGAAACGGGCACAGCCAGCGCCAACCACCCCAGCAGCCGCGGGCAGCAGACAGGCGGGCGAGCCCGCCGAGGGCCGAAGCCAGGCAACCTTGCTTGGCGTCCGCCCGGCTCCCCTGCCGCCCGCTGCAAGCTAACCTTAGCGGCCGAAACACCTCCCGCCCCGGCCCCGGCAGCTGGCGCCCGGCCGAGAACCACTCTCCCCACTACCAAGTTTTTATTAGCGTTAAATAGAATTTAAGATCCAAGAAGAAAGATGAAGAGGACTAGCTGTATGACTTTTTTTTTTTAAATAAAATTGGATTCTTTAAAAGCATCAGGATATTTCTTGTTCTCCTTTTCAATCTTTAGGAAGAGCTCACCCATGTGTCACCTCATTTGAAAACTGTTGAGCATCATGTCTCTCCTATTCAGTTTCAGTGACTCAATAACTTCTGCTTCTTCTCCCTCCAATTATTCCAGCTGCAAACATTATGTGGGAAATAATCCAACAAAATACATATGTTCCACTCTTAGTATGCCATCATATTATTATATATCATAATACAATATACTTTTAGAGACTACATCACTGGTGTTACAATGGAAAATGTGCACCTGATTCAACATGAGGGGGTTTATTTCCTCTTTAAGAGGAAGTAAAAACTTGTATTACAGTAAATGAGAATGAGAACATGTAACGGTAACCTACAGGTACCACAAAAAAAAGGTGATCAAACAAAAATAAAGCAAACAGATCTGTTTGTCCAACAAAACTTTCCAGTTCATTGTGGAGAATCTCAACAAATTTTAAGGCCAGAAAGGAATAGGACTGAAATAATTAATGAGATTTATCAGAACTATTGAAATAATAATCAACTAATGTGGTAATTAAATCAAACAAAATCAAATTAACAACAGTGCAAAGATTCCGAAACATGACTTGCTGCAAGACCATCCTATTCTGAACAATAAATAAGCCTAAATTGTATTAATAATATAAACATTTTCATTTAGGATTAAAAATGATCTGTAACTATTGTCTATTCAAGAATATATATATCTATACATACCTGTATAAGTGAATGAAACTGCACTGTTTTTTTTTTTTTTTGAAGTTATTAGTTTTTACTTCAATATGTTTGTTTATTGAGGAAACCCTTTTAAAATAAGTTGATTGACAAAAAAACAAAGATTAATCAATTATTAGAATCATCGATAGCAGGATCCTGCAAAAAAAGTCAATTTGTAGTTTTTGGCCTAAAAAAGTAATTAAAGTTGGTTAAACTTTAGAATTTAAATGATTGACATTTGAGACAATACAATTTGTTTGCTCAACTAAGCAAGCCAGTTATGTACTCTAAAACAGTTTGGTGAGTTGTTAATACTTAAATCTTTAAATTGGAGTTCCATACAAGGGACAAGAGTTCTGCAAACTCTCTTTTTTCTGTTGTGAAATGCGGGCCATTTCGATGTAAGTTTTTCCTAAAAGTCTTGGTGATCTGACCACTGATAAGACAACTGTTTCAAATTATGGAAATAGAGCATCTTTCAGAAAACAACAAGTTAAATTCTGAATGGTTAGAAAATAAATTAAAGCAAGACAAAACAAAATGAACATTTCTTAAGTAAAAGTCAAAGTTCTGGTCAATTTCTATTCAGAGTTAAAAACAATTGGGAAACTGTGGCATTAACTTAGTCAGACTGGTCATGCCGAGAACCCTTATCAGTTTTGGCAAATGCTAACAAGGAGTTGTTAACACAAAGAGTAGAGCAATCAGTTGTTAGGCTTAGGAGGCATTTATGATTCTCAGAGGACCAGGATGGTTCAGGTTTCTTTTCCCCCCTCTAATAGACTACATTTTACATTTACTTAACCCATGATTTTATTATTTTTTAAATTAACACATATGATAGTTTGGAAATATTAAATCTCTGGTCTGAGCAAAACATTTTGTTTTGAATATGTGCATGTAGATGTGGCTGCTTCCAAACTGTTTAAAACTGTGTTTAATAAATGTTTGCCTGAAGCAACAAATTTTTGTATTTTTTGAGAATCTTTATAAATTCCATTTATGCTGCAAACTTTATTCAAGACTGATCTTCTAAACTTCTATTCGTCATATTGTCTGCATCACAGACCCGCCCATTACTGTAGCTCTAGTCCTAGTATTTACATTTGAACACATCCTGAAGCATACAGTAAATAATTTATTTAATCACCATTTACTATATTGAACCAAGTGTGGGTTTCTCATACCAAGTTGAACAAGATAATATTTCATTAAGGTGTTTGGTGACATCCACTTTTTTATGAGTGCTGTAACCAGCTGGCTGCTGACTATATAAGCTGCAGTGATCAGGACATGAATCAGGCGGGAAGTTGGGGAACAGATTGACCATGAGCGCTCTTGTGTGTCTTTGTTGTGTGCTCTTTGCAAAAGGAGTACAAGGTAACATTCACTTATTTAATTTATTTTAGCATTTAGATCCTTACTTTCTCTTTAGAACATAGATTTCTGGTATAAGTATCTTGATAAATGAGCATTTTTTGTGTAAATCATAGCGATATGTTTTTGGATTATTGTTCATGCTATGACTAACACATTCTCTTTATATCCTCCAGGTTGGACTACCATATATTATACAGAAGCAGGTACAAGGTTCAACAATATAACTTAATTTAATCAACAGTTTGGCCTTGTTAAACCTCAGTCTTAAACTGTTTCAGTTCCGCTTTCTTTATAAATACAACTGTTTTATCCACCTGTGAAGTTGAGGCCATTACCACTTCTGTCAATAGGGAACATTAACTTAAACACCCTGTGTGTTCCAGCTCAACCATCATGCCGCTACAACTGTGGAATCAACCTGGGAAGCTGTTCCTGCTCCAGCTCCTGCCAATACTATGGAAACTGCTGTGCTGACTTCTACTGTAAGTGCAACCTGAACAGATTCTTTGCTGATATTGTTCATTAAAGCTCTTATAAACACTGCTGTGAAATAATAGTAACAACTCTTTTTATCTCTCTCTTATGCAGCATACTGTGATTACACCACCAACTATCCTACCACAAGTAAGACCATCTTTCCAGAGCTTTCAATACGAGAACATTAATTATTAATGTTTTTAGATCTGTATACATTGCAATAATCTGAAATTAAAAATTAAAACAAAATAGAGAACTTAATAATACCTTGGAAAAGCACTTGTGGCTCTGAAATGTCTGCACCTTCTGTCACGTCACAACCAAAATACCATTGTATTTTGTTTGGATTGCTTGTTATAGGGAAAGACAAAGTAATGCATAATTGTGTTTAATGTTTACAAAATGTAAGAAAAACATATGGTACAGCTATAAGCATATGAACATTTTTTTTATCTCTCCTTTCAGTGTATTGAGCAAAATTTGCAGGACTAGCTGCCTTGAGATGTCTCTAATTACTAAACAGGGTCCACCTCTATTTTAATCTGATTATTTATTCCAGCCTGTCTTTGAAAGCTTCAGTTATGTGTTTGATGACAATTAGAGAACTACAGTATCTTGAAGGTCGGTAACACACCTGAGATAAGGACACATAGAAGACTAAGGCAGGATTAGATTATAATACAATTAAGCACTTACCATTTAAACTATATTGCAAGCACAACAGTATGGCAAAATGCTCCTTATGACATGGTAACCCACAAGATTTAACAGGCTTTTCTCAGAGAATTAAGCTAGAAGAGCTTCAGATGAGCTGGAGCCCTGAGAATCTTTTGCCAGGACATCCATTTGTTTACCAAACAGTTCTTAACGGTAGCTAAAGTAAGGGCAATATGAAAAACACGTAAAATTTTGGATAATGGCAAAGGGAAAAATGTAGCAGGAGCTACAAAATAATTGTTTGGAACATATTTCGAGTTAGAATGAGCAGACCTCAGTCCAAGAAAAAAAAATTGGAAACTCTTGAGAAATAATGTTTAGAGAGGGTCTCCTTTTAGTCTGACAAAACTGTAGATGTTACAAAGAGGATTGGCTAAAACTTAAATCTCTACATGAAGAAAGGTTTTAGACATTGACATTTTAGAAACTGCAGCTGCTTCTGTAGTAATATAAACACATTTCACACTTTCTTTTCTTTTGCTTCTTTTTTCAGAAATGAGACAATATTATACACTGCTTGGTCTTTTTTTTTTTAAATAATATATAGTTACAGTGAAACACATTTTTTGGGATTTCAAAGGATTCTACTTATGCAAAACAACTAGAATAGCCAATAGAACACACATAGATGAATAAAATGATTATTCTGTTCTGTGTCATAGCTCAACCTTCCTGTCTTGACAACTGTGGCAATGATATGGGAAGCTGCTCCTGTTCATTCTCATGTCAGTGGGATGGAAACTGCTGTTATGACTACAACTGTGAGTACAAAACATTGACCATCAACTGTTTCTGCATCAATATCTAATAACTTGTTGATGAAATATATCATAATGTAAACATCCCTTTATGCTCTGATTAATGCAGCTTACTGTGGAGTAATCGCTGACACCTCTGAGCAGCCAACAATGGGTATGATGTTATTCTTTGTTTAAATCTAACTTTTAATGAAAACATGTATCTCATTATGTTTACATTTATTATAAAGGGATACAATAAAGATGATATGATGATTAAAAAAATGTAATATGGTGTAAATATGTAATATGCAGTAAAAATGTATCCAAAAGGGTAAAATGTTGCTTATTCTGAAAATGTCTCCATTATGCATGTTAATAAAGTGTTGTTTTCATTGTAATTGTTATCTTTAGTATCCTGTGGCGGGTACCTGTATGGTAGCAGTGGCAATTTTGAAAGTCCCAACTATCCAAACAACTACCAAAACAACCTAGACTGTACATGGTACATTAGACCTGGCAATCAGTTTATTCGTTTGGAGATTTTTAATCTGGTGTAAGTGAATGTCCTGAATATAAAATATGTACAACTTCTTTTACTGGATGTTCAGTAGTTTTAATTTTCTATATTGCCTTTTTGTTTCAGCACTGAGTGTCATTGGGATTGGGTTGATGTTCATGATGGCTACAATACCAACAGCAGGAGGGTGTTGCAACTCTGCAACTCATATGAAACTGTCTATCACTCCACTGGCACCTATGTAACAGTGCATTTCAGAACTGATGGCAGTATTACCAAAAAAGGATTTTATGCCAGCTACACAATTGTTGGTAAGATATTGTGGCTTTGGTTAATCTCTGCAAAATGGCAGATGTTGCCAATTCAACAACATTTTCTGGCTTTGCTGCTGAAGGTGAAAGCTCCTGCCAGTACAACTGTGATTACCAGGCTGGAAACTGTTCCTGCCACTCAGGATGTGAATACAGTGGGACCTGCTGTGATGATTACACAAGTAAGCAGTGATGTGATGTCAAGGATTACAGTCCTTATTTTGATCAACTTGTCATGTCTGGCAATTTGCTTACAATTGCTCAAAGTTCAAAAGAGAAGCCTATGAGTGTATCATTGTAGTTGTAACCATAATGCTTCACTTAATATATGTATCTTTGCAAAAACATTATAGGTGATAAGAATAGAAGAGAAACAACATAAAGAAAATAAATACTTGTGAAAAACTATACTCTGAAAAACTATTTGTTTACTACTAATCGGAATTAGACCAATTAATAGATATTCTTAGCAGTACGGCTATCGCCATAGTGTTGTGCTTGTTTCATGCATATAAATTGCTTTATTATAATTATGCAGGGAGTTTTACAGATTATATGGACACTGCAAGGTAAGTAGAACAGAAGAGGAAAAACAAAAAGAAAAGGAGAAAAGATGAAAGAAAGAGGAGATAAAAGGGAGATAATGATAAAACATTAACAACAACAATTAATAGATATTCCAAAACCATCAGAAGGATAAACATGTATTTCAGTCTGTAGAATCTTGGATCCTGCTTTTAGTTAAAGGTTATAGAATTCAACAGTGTCTGTATCACCCTGTTATTACAGCTTTGTGGATAAAACTCAAAAAGAGATGCTGCATAACTGGAGTAAATGTCTGAAATTTAACTCTGTCATTCCTATGTCTTTTTCAGCTTACTGTAATACTCCAAGCGAGCAACCAGGAACCAGCCCTTATACAGAAATGACCTCAACAGCAGGTTTGATGAATAATTTCAGTTTTTTTCCCACCACTGTAGGGATAACTGGTGTAGGACATGATCATTCACATGACAAACAGTGAAATTTTTAAAAGTTTATTGTCACAACTGGTGTAGATGGAATGGGGAAACTATGTGTTAGGTTACTCCCAACAAAATAAAGAAATTAGATTGAAGACTTGGTCCATCCATCCATCCATCCATCCAAGTTATTTTTATTTTGAAGATTTGGGGAAAAAATATAAGAAAGTAGTGATTTTATGAGATGAGTCAAGGCTTTGAGGCATGTGTTGAGTAGTGGGGGGGAATTTCTGCAAAGACCATATGGAGGCTTGCTTTACTTAGGGAAAGGGCCAAAATCGATGACGTCCAAAGCCTTTAAATACTAATTTGTTGAGTTAAAATTTTTTTTGTTTAAATTTACATTAAACACCATCAGGAAAGAAGCATATTCAATTCTTTCAGTCTGTGGTGAAAATTAGACTTGAACTCAGATCCTGAAAGAGAATCCAAACTGTAAAATGTAAGCATTTTATTCATCTGGTATTAAAAATCCGTCTATCCATGTGTCCTTAACTTTCATCCATCCATCCATCCATCCATCCAAAAAAAGCAACATAATTGTGTGTATCTATCCATCCATCCATCCAGTAATATTAGCATTGAATCCATCCATCCATCCAGCATCCATCCATCCATCCATCCATCCATCCATCCATCCATCCATCCATCCATCCATCCATCCATCCATCCATCCATCCATCCATCCATCCATCCATCCATCCATCAAAAGGTCTTACTTGTCCCATCTCAGGTTACACTAAATTATCCAACAATAAGAAATAGCCTGGACAAAGGGCCTTCTGATATTTGCTTGGAACATTCTGGGGCAAATATCTAGCTTGAGCAATTTCAAAAGGAATCTAAATTTTGTAGATATAATATTTGTCTTTTGAAGAAAGCAATGTAAAATGATAACTATTTCTTTAGAACTAATGTGTTGAGTTAAGCCAATTTATACTATTCTACATTTAAAATCAACACCATTAGAAAAGTTTCAGTTATTTTTATCCAGTCAGTGAAGACATGAACTATGATCCTGCTGTCAGTGAGGCTACAGGTCAAAGTGTGAATCAGTGCCTGTATCTCCCTGTTATTACAGCTTGGTGGTTACAGCTCAAAAAGAGATGTTGCTTAAATGGAGTAAATGACTGTGAAATGTAACTCTGTGATCCCTACTTATGTTTCAGCTTATCCTGATAACACCAGTGAAGAACCATTAACCAGCCATTATCCAGAAATGACAGCAACATCAGGTTTGACAATTGTCTCTGTTTTATTCCCGCCACACCAGAAAAGAGCACAGATACATTCTGATTCTGTAATTATATTTAATCAGTTTGATCCTAATAGTGAAGCACTTCAGTCAAGTTCAGTTTAACAATCAAATGAATAAAAAGTTGTCTATGAAAACATTAATTGTGGAGAATCACAACACATTCTAGGAGCAGAATGGATTGGGGCTGTAATAGCTAATGGGATTAACCATAACTATTGAAATTATCATCAGCTAATGTGGTGATTAAATTAAATCATTAACTGCATTATTTCAAAACATGACACTTCCTGAAAGAACATCCATTTTGGAGTGGTAAATAACTTAAACTTTACCAAAAATGTAACCATTTTATTCTATCTGGGATGAAAAATGTTTTGCATATATGTGCATATATCGTCTATTCAATAATCTTCATGTGTCATATGCTTAACTTTCATTTAAAAAAAAAACATTCCTAATAAACACCATTTGCTATCTGATTGTTAAGCCGTTAATAGTTGTCGAAAAAAAGCAACATAATTGTGTGTATCTATACATACCTGTATAAATGGGACTATATTAATGAATCTGCAATAATATTAGCATTGAATCCATCCATCCATCCATCCATCCATCCATCCATCCATCCATCCATCCATCCATCCATCCATCCATCCATCCATCCATCCATCCATCCATCCATCCATCCATCCATCCATCCATCCATCCATCCATCCAAGGTCTTACTTGTCCCATCTCAGGTTACACTAAATCATCCAACAATAAGAAATAGCCTGGACAAAGGGCCTTCTGATATTTGCTTGGAACATTCTGGAGCAAATATCTAGCTTGAGCAATTTCAAAAGGAATCTAAATTTTGTAGTTATAATATTTGTCTTTTGAAGAAAGAAATGTAAAATGATAACTATTTCTTTAGAACTAATGTGTTGAGTTAAGCCAATTTATACTATTCTACATTTAAAATCAACACCATTAGGAAAGTTGCAGTTAATTTTATGCAGTCAGTGAAGACATGAACTATGATCCTGCTGTTAGTGAGGCTACAGGTCAAAGTGTGAATCAGTGCCTGTATCTCCCTGTTATTACAGCTTGGTGGTTACAGCTCAAAAAGAGATGTTGCTTAACTGGAGTAAATGACTGTGAAATGTAACTCTGTGATCCCTACTTGTGTTTCAGCTTATCCTGATAACACCAGTGAAGAACCATTAACCAGCCATTATCCAGAAATGACAGCAACATCAGGTTTGACAATTATCTCTGTTTTATTCCCGCCACCCCACAGAAGAGCACAGATACATTCTGATTCTGTAATTATATTTAATCAGTTTGATCCTAATAGTGAAGCACTTCAGTCAAGTTCAGTTTAACAATCAAATGACTAAAAAGTTGTCTATGAAAACATTAATTGTGGAGAATCACAACACATTCTAGGAGCAGAATGGATTGGGGCTGTAATAGCTAATGGGATTAACCATAACTATTGAAATTATCATCAGCTAATGTGGTGATTAAATTAAATCATTAACTGCATTATTTCAAAACATGACACTTCCTGAAAGAACATCCATTTTGGAGTGGTAAATAACTTAAACTTTACCAAAAATGTAAGCATTTTATTCTATCTGGTATTAAAAATGTTTTGCATATATCGTCTATTCAATAATCTTCATGTGTCATATGCTTAACTTTCATTAAAAAAAAAAACATTCCTAATAAACACCATTTGCTATCTGATTGTTAAGCCGTTAATATTTGTCGAAAAAAGCAACATATATTGTGTGTATCTATACATACCTGTATAAATGGGACTATATTAATGAATCTGCAATAATATTAGCATTGAATCATCCATCCAGGGTCAAAGTCCATCCATCCATCCATCCATCCATCCATCCATCCATCCATCCATCCATCCATCCATCCATCCATCCATCCATCCATCCATCATCCGTTGTCCATCATCTTACTTGTCCCATCTCAGGTTACACTAAATCACCCAACAATAAGAAATAGCCTGGACAAAGGGCCTTCTCATATTTGCTTGGAACATTCTGGAGCAAATATCTAGCATGAGCAATTTCAAAAGGAATCTAAATTTTATATTTATAATATTTGTCTTTTGAAGAAAGAAATGTAAAATGATAACTATTTCTTTAGAACTAATGTGTTGAGTTAAGCCAATTTATACTATTCTACATTTAAAATCAACACCATTAGGAAAGTTGCAGTTAATTTTATGCAGTCAGTGAAGACATGAACTATGATCCTGCTGTTAGTGAGGCTACAGGTCAAAGTGTGAATCAGTGCCTGTATCTCCCTGTTATTACAGCTTGGTGGTTACAGCTCAAAAAGAGATGTTGCTTAACTGGAGTAAATGACTGTGAAATGTAACTCTGTGATCCCTACTTGTGTTTCAGCTTATCCTGATAACACCAGTGAAGAACCATTAACCAGCCATTATCCAGAAATGACAGCAACATCAGGGTTTGACATCCATCCATCCATCCATCCATCCATCATATCCATCCATCCATCCATCTTATCCATCCATCCATCCATCCATCCATCCATCCATCCATCCATCCATCCATCCATCCATCCATCCATCCATCCATCCAAGGGTCTTACTTGTCCCATTTCAGGTTACACTAAATCATCCAACAATAAGAAATAGCCTGGACAAAGGGCCTTCTCATATTTGCTTGAAACATTTTGGGATAAATATCTAGCTTGAGCAATCCCATTCTGAAAGAGCATCCCATTCTAACTAGTAAAGAAGCCAAAACCGTACCAACAATATAAACATTTTCACCTGGGTTTGCAAAACTTCTGTAAATATTGTCTATCCAAGAATCTTTAAACGGCATAGTTTTAGCTACACCTGGTTAATTAATAAAAAAAGTCCCATTAAACACCTTTTGCTATGTGATTGTTAAGTTTTTAATTGTCGCCAACAAAGCAAAATAAGTGTTAGTATCTATACATACCTGTATAAATGGGAAAAATAATGGAACTGCAATAATTAAGCATTGGATTTAGTATCTTTAATGTCCATCCATCCATCCATCCATCCATCCATCCATCCATCCATCCATCCATCCATCCATCCATCCATCCATCCATCCATCCATCCATCCATCCATCCATCCATCCATCATCATCCAAGGTCTTACTTGTCCCATCTAAGGTTATACTAAATCATCCAACAACAAGAAATAGCCTGGACAAAGGGCCTTCTCATATTGCTTGAAGCATTCTGGGATAAATATCTAGCTTGAGCAATTTGAAAAGGAATTAAAGTTATGTAGTGATAATATTTGTTCTGTTGAAGGACTGAAGAACTTTTTAATTCTAATGTGTTTGGTTAAGCCCATTTATAAAAATTCTCAATTTTAACTTAACGCCTTTAGGAAGAAGCACATTCAGTTTGTTTCAGTCAGTGAAGATGACAGCAACATCAGGTTTACAATTATCTCTGTTTTATTCCCGCCACCCCACAGAAGAGCACAGATACATTCTGATTCTGTAATTATATTCCTGCAGTTTGATCCTAATAGTGAAGCACTTCAGTCAAGTTCAGTTTAATAATCAAATTTATTTTCAAAAATTTTCTTTAAAATATATATTGTGGAGAATCACAACACATTCTAGGGTTAGGAGGATTACGGCTGTAGTAACTAATGGAATTAACCATAACTATAGAAATTATCTTCAGCTAATATGGTGGCTAAATTAAATCACTAACTAGATTATTTCAAAACATGACGTCTGCTGAAAGAGCATCCCATTCTAACTAGTAAAGAAGCCAAAACCGTACTAACAATATAAACATTTTCACCTGGGTTTGCAAAACTTCTGTAAATATTGTCTATCCAAGGATCTTTAAATGGCATAGTTTTAGCTTCACCTGAACCAGAAACCAGCCATTATCCAGAAATAACCACAACAGTAGGTTTGACGAATTATCTCTGTTTTATTCCCACCACACCACAGAAGAGCATAGATGCATTCTGATTCTGTGATTTAATTCATACAGTTTGATCCTAGCAAATAAACAGTTCAGTCAAGTTCAGTTCAACAATCCAATGAATAAAAAGTTGTCCTACACACATGCTAGGGGAAGAAGGTATTAGGACTGTAATACCTAATGGGATTTACCATAACTATTGAAATAATCTTCAGCTAAAGTGCTGAATAAATGAAATCATTAACTGGATTATTTCAAATCATGACACTTCCTGAAAGAACATCCAATTTGGAGTAGTAAATAAGCTAAAACTTTACCAAAAATGTAAGCATTTTATTAAAATCTGGTATTAAAAATGTTCTGCAAATATTGTCTATCCAACAATCTTCAAATTGCATAGTTTTAGCTTCACCTGGTTAACTTAATAAAAAAAAGTCCCATTAAACAACTTTTGCTATGTGAACTATCTATACATACCTGTATAAATGGGAAAAATAACTGCAATAGTTAAGCATTGGATTTAGGCTTTTTAACGGTTTTATTATTTACCATCCATCCATCCATCCATCCATCCATCCATCCATCCATCCATCCATCCATCCATCCATCCATCCATCCATCCATCCATCCATCCATCCATCCATCCATCCATCAAAGGTCTGTCAAGATGGGTTTCAAAGGTTAGCCCGCATGCAAAACACCACTCAGAGGCAGGGAAAGAGTTAAACAGTTTATTGTAGGTGCGGCACTCAGAGAGACAAAACAAAGGAGATTCTCAGAGATACTAAACTTGAGTTTCTCAGCTTGGGGGAAATCCAGCGGTCTGGTGAACTGGAACCAGAAATTCTAGGGGGGGAGATCAGAGTGGTGAGTTTAAGGTCTGTGGGAAAATAGGCGAATGCAGATAAATAGCCATGAATGGACTCACTGAAAATAGTCTTTGGTTGATCCTTGAGTCCAGTTTGTGGGGAGGATGTCCAGATATGGAGTTTCTTTAGTTGGAGGGGGGAGAGGCAGACATTTGCTGGGTCCAGATGAGCTGCGGAATGGACTGTCTCAGATTTTCTTGAGGAGGGCTTAAGCTGATCAGTTAAAGGTTTCCCCTTGCTCAGAGAGATGAATAATTCCTTCCAAGGGTAGAAGGACCAGGCTTATCCAGAGGATCAGGAAGTTATCCATCCATCCATCCATCCATCCATCCATCCATCCATCCATCCATCCATCCATCCATCCATCCATCCATCCATCCATCCATCCATCCATCCATCCATCCATCCATCCATCCATCCATCCATCCATCCATCCATCCAGATCCTCAAATGATGTAAAAGGAAAACTATTTTAAAAACACTAATGTGTTGAGTCCATTTCTAAAATTCTAAATTTTTAATTTCACAGGAAACAACAGGAAAGTAGGAGATTGATTTTTTTCGGTCAGTTCAGACTTGGACTTGGACCTTGTTAGTATTGAGGCTACATGTCATAGAATGAAACAGCATTTGTATCTCCATGTTATTACAGCTTTTGTGAAAAAACGTCTTGAATAGCAGCGCTAGGTAACTGCCCAGGTAACTGGTGGGAACCCGGCAGCTTGACCCCCCACCCTCTCAGACCCCCCACCCTAATGTATGTGATGTATTGTGAGGAACGGTTGTACTGAAACTTTAATTTCCCTCTGGGATTATTAAGGTATGTCTGATTCTGATTCTGATTCTGAAAAGGAGATGCTGCATAATGATTGTGAAATTTAGCTCCGTTATCACTACTGTTTTATATTCCAATGGGTAAAAAGTTGCCTTTGTTTGGGAATTTATCCTTTATGCATTTTTATGAACTCTTTTCATTGTTATTGTTATCTTTAGTATCCTGTGGCGGGTACCTGTATGGCAGCAGTGGCTATATTGAAAGTCCCAACTATCCAAACAACTATCCAAAAATCCTAGACTGTACATGGTACATTAGACCTGGCAATCAGTTTATTCGTTTGGAGATTATTGACCTAGTGTAAGTGAATGTCCTGAATATAAAAGATGTACAGCTTCTTTTGCTGGATTTTCGGTAGTTTTAATTTTCTTTGTTGCCTTTTTGTTTCAGCACTGAGTGTAATTGGGATTGGTTTGATGTTCATGATGGCTACAATACCAACAGCAGGAGGGTGTTGCGACTCTGCAACTCATATAAAACTGTCTATCACTCCACTGGCCCCTATTTAACAGTGCGTTTCATATCGGATATGATTGTGACAAAAAAAGGATTTTATGCCAGCTACAGACGTGTCGGTAAGATATTGTGGCTTTGGTCAATCTTTGAAAAATGGTAGATGTTGCCAATTCAACAACATTTTCTGGCTTTTCTGTCAAAGCTGAAAGCTCCTGCCAGTACAACTGTGGTTACCAGGCTGGAAACTGTTCCTGCCACTCAGGATGTGAATATAGTGGGACCTGCTGTGATGATTACACAAGTAAGCAGTGATGTGATGTCAAGGATTACAGTCCTTATTTTGATCAACTTGTCCTGTCTGGCAATTTGATTACAATTGCTCAAAGTTCAAAAGAGAAGCCTATGAGTGTATCATTGTAGTTGTAACCATAATGCTTCACTTAATATCTGTATCTTTGCAAAAATATTATAGGTGATAAGAATAGAGGAGAAACATCAACAAAAAAAAAAAAAAAATACTTGTCTGTTTCTTCACCTAAGAAAGAGAGGAACATTTTCTGAATAACTATTTGTTTACAACTAATGTGAATTAGACAAATTTATAGATATTCTTAGCAGTACGGCTATCGCCATAGTGTTGTGCTTGTTTCATGCATATAAATTGCTGTATTATAATTATGCAGGGAGTTTTACAGATTATATGGACACTGCAAGGTAAGTAGAACAGGAGAGTAAAAACAAAAAGAAAAGGAGAAAATATGAAAGAAAGAGGAGATAAAAGGGAGATAATGATAAAACATTAACAACAACAATTAATAGATATTCCAAAACCATCAGAAGGATAAACATGTATTTCAGTCTGTAGAATCTTGGATCCTGCTTTTAGTTAAAGGTTATAGAATTCAACAGTGTCTGTATCGCCCTGTTATTACAATTTTGTGGATAAAACTCAAAAAGAGATGCTGCATAACTGGAGTAAATTTAACTCTGTCATTCCTATGTCTTTTTCAGCTTACTGTAATACTCCAAGCGAGCAACCAGGAACCAGCCCTTATACAGAAATGACCTCAACAGCAGGTTTGATGAATAATTTCAGTTTTTTTCCCACCACTGTAGGGATAACTGGTGTAGGACATGATAATTCACATGACAAACAGGGAAATTTTATTGTCACAACTGGTGTAGATGGAATGGGGAAACTATGTGTTAGGTTACTCCCAACAAAATAAAGAAATTAGATTTTGGTGTTATTTTTATTTTGAAGATTTGGGAAAAATATAAGAAAGTAGTGATTTTATGAGATGAGTCAAGGCTTTGAGGCATGTGTTGAGTAGTGGGGGGGAATTTCTGCAAAGACCATATGGAGGCTTGCTTTACTTAGGGAAAGGGCCAAAATCGATGACGTCCAAAGCCTTTAAATACTAATTTGTTGAGTTAACATTTTTTTTGTTTAAATTTACATTAAACACCATCAGGAAAGAAGCATATTCAGTTCTTTCAGTCTGTGAAGACTTGAACTCAGATCCATCCATCCATCCATCCATCCATCCATCCATCCATCCATCCATCCATCCATCCATCCATCCATCCATCCATCCATCCATCCATCCATCCATCCATCCATCCATCCATCCATCCATCCATCCATCCATCCATCCATCCATCCATCCATCCATCCATCCATCCATCCATCCATCCATCCATCCATCCATCCATCCATCCATCCATCCATCCATCCATCCATCCATCCATCCTGCAAAGGTCTTACTTGTCCTATCTGAGGTTATCTTGAGCAATTTGAAAAGGAATTAAAGTGATAATTTTGTCTGTTGAAGGACTGAAGAACTTTTTAATTCTAATGTGTTTGGTTAAGCCCATTTATAAAAATTCTCAATTTTAACTTAACGCCTTTAGGAAGAAGCACATTCAGTTTGTTTCAGTCAGTGAGGACATGAACTATGATCCTGCTGTTATTGAGGCTAGAGGTCAAAGTGTGAATCAGTGCCTGTATCTCCCTGTTATTACAGCTTGGTGGTTACAGCACAAAAAGAGATGTTGCATAACTGGAGTAAATGTCTGTGAAATGTAACTCTGTGATCCCTACTTGCGTTTCAGCTTATCCTGATAACACCAGTGAAGAACCATTAACCAGCCATTATCCAGAAATGACAGCAACATCAGGTTTGACAATTATCTCTGTTTTATTCCCGCCTCACCAGAAAAGAGCACAGATACATTCTGATTCTGGAATTACATTCCTGCAGTTTGATCCTAGCAATGAGACAGTTCAGTCAAGTTCAGTTTAATAATCAAATTTATTTAAAAAAATGTTCTTTAAAATATATATTGTGGAGAATCACAACACATTTTAGTGTCAGGAGGGATTACGGCTGTAGTAACTAATGGAATTAACCATAACTATAGAAATTATCTTCAGCTAATTTGGTGGTTAAATTAAATCATTTAAAAGATTATTTCAAAACATGACATCTGCTGAAAGAGCATCCCATTCTAACTAGTAGAGAAGCCAAAACCGTACCAACAATATAAACATTTTCACCTGAGTTTGCAAAACTTTTAGAAATATTAGTTATCCAAGAATCTTCAAATGGCATAGTTTTAGCTTCACCTGGTTTACTTAATTAAAAAAAAGTCTCATTAAACACCTTTTGCTATGTGATTGTTAAGTCCTTTATTGTCGTCAACAAAGCAAAATAAGTGTAAGTATCTATACATACCTGTATAAATGGGAAAAATAATGGAACTGCAATAATTAAGCATTGGATTTA
>JAGKQL010001965.1:0-11019 GCA_018398635.1 Cyprinodon brontotheroides | reverse complement strand
CGAGGATGCAACGGGACCTAGGTTGTAGTCACACATCCCCTAGTCCAGTTTAGGTGACTAGGCCCGAGGGTGCAACAGGACGTAGGTTCTTTTACAATGCCCAATCGAATTGTTATTGATCTTGATAGTCTCATTTTTGATGGGTCCCAAGCCGGACCTTGACCTTTGACCTTTCATTTGTAGATTTTTCACTAAGGTAATGGGTCTAAATCGGGATCGGACCTTTTGACCTTTCATAGTTTTTTTCTTCTTTTATGCTGTGATTGACTTGGTTTTAGATTTCTTTAAACCTAATTGGCTATTGGACACACAGCGGGGACTGATCATCCCTGTCTGGGCGTCCTCGGTGTGAGGGTGTCTGAGTGATAATGGCTGAAACACCGATGATCTTGAGGGTCCCACTACTGATGATGTGTTCCAAAAAATTCCTTTTATTTTGTTTTTAGAATATTTTTATAGTATCCTTTTTCTACCTCTATACCTATATATGATCAACGCTTACCTTCACCATTTACTCTGACTTTAATCATATGGAGGAATTTGGATGGTATTGGGACCTGTTAAAGGGCCTCCATGCTATCCTATTCTGTAACTCCATCCAACAATTTTTTATTTATTTAGAATGTTTTTTGCTGTGTACTTCCCTCCCTGGGCTAAACAAAAGGGAGATGAGCTCTTGAGGTGAGCATGCGCCGGCCTGTGCCTTGCCTTGCTTTGACTCCCTCGAAATCCATACCTCCCTTTCGGGTCAATGGACTGATTTAGGGGGATGTCATCGTGATACTATTCCCTACACCTAACCTAAAGCTAACCAACAATAGGGGCCTGGCGAAGTTTTCGGACATGAGGTAGCACTTAATTGCCTTTTTTGAAAAATTCTAGGGGCCAAACTAAAGGCTCCGGGGCCCGGGGCCCAAAAATAGGGCAAAGCCTCGTGACCCTTATGCCAGGGTCACCCGATTTTTCACGCCCACCCTGAGCCCGGGGCGGACCCCCAAACAGGGCAAAGTCTCACAAAAAACAGTTTTTTGTGCAAGTTAGAGCCTATAGATTCACGGAATTGACCACCAGGGGCGCCAGGAGACACTTTGTACCGCTCAGTATTATAGGGCCGATTGGCAGGGGACAACTTGCGCATTACTTCATGTTAGACATGGAGTTATTGGATCTTACTATGGGACAGCCCGGTAGTTCTTTCCATTGAGACAATCGGGTGCCCCATACATTGGACATGTCCTAGGACCGAGAAACTATGGACGAGATGAGGCATTTGGCGATGGGACAAGAGGAGGCATTGGGGTTGGGACATGTCTAGGGATGAATGAATGTGACAACCCGCCGTACTTTTGAATGGGACAAGAGTCGGCATTAACCTTACCAGGAGCCCAGACATGCGGAGGCACCAAGCCATTGACACAGGGGCGCCCCCCGAGCATTGGACATGTCTAGGGATGAATGAATGTGACAACCCGCCGTACTTTTGAATGGGACAAGAGTCGGCATTAATCTTACCAGGGGCCCAGACATGCGGAGGCACTGAGCCTTTGACACAGGGGCACTCCCGAGCATTGGACATGTCTAGGGATGAATGAATGTGACAACCCGCCGTACTTTTGAATGGGACAAAAGTCGGCATTAACGCAATTTTGTTTTTTTTTTCAAAGTTTTACCAACTTACCTGGTTCACAGCGACCCAACAGCAACAACGGATGGACACCTGGCCATATTGAAGCACTGGGACACCAGTCAGCACGTTAAAGCGCATATTTTTAAACTTTTAACCATTTTTGGGATTTTTTTCAAAGTTTTAACACCTTACCAGGGGCGAAGCCTCCCAGATGCATTACCCGAGGGACAGAGGACTGCATTAAACCATAGGGACCAAATGTCCAAAGTAGAAATAATGAAGAAAGCATCTCTTAAACAGCTTGAGTCTTTTTTATTTTTAGAAGATACATTTTCGAAGTAGAAGAGGTAATTTTTAAAAACTGCGATAAAGAAAAAACACAGCAAAAACACAGCAGTCATAGCATGCAACTAACTACACAAATAAATAAACATTTAAATATTTAAATAATAAAATATTGATACTTTTAACTTAGAAAACCTTTTTTTATTCGTACCTATGCTTCCGCGAACTGTGGTTTTTTTTTGAGGCGTCTACGCAGCCTGTACCGCTGCATTGGAGTTGAAGACTTTGTTCTGAGGTGTGGGACAAGAGGAGTGTTTTGGATCGATGATGTGCTCTGGCCCGGTGGGCTGACCTGGCTCGATGATGCGCCCTGGCCCGGTGGGCTGACCTGGCTCGATGATGCGCCCTGGCCCGGTGGTGGTGCTGCGGTGCCCTGGGCCGGTGGTGGTTGTGGGCTGCCCTGGGCCGGTGGTGGGCTGCCCTGGGCCAGTGGTGGTGGTGGGCTACCCTGGGCCGGTGGTGGTGGTGGGCTACCCTGGGCCGGTGGTGGTGGTGGGCTCCTGGGCCGGTGGTGGTTGTGGCCGCCCTGGGCCGGTGGTGGTTGTGGGCTACCCTGGGACGGTGGGCTGACCTGGCTCGATGATGCGCCCTGGCCCGGTGGTGGTTGTGGGCTGCCCTGGGCCGGTGGTGGTGCTGCAGTGCCCTGGGCCGGTGGTGGGTTGCAATGGGCCGGTGGTGGGCTGCCCTGGCTCGATGATGCGCTGCCCTGGCTGGGTGATGCGCTGCCCTGGCTGGGTGATGCGCTGCCCTGGCTGGACGATGCGCTGCCCTGGCTGGACGATGCGCTGCCTTGGCTGGATGATGCGCTGCCCTGGGCCTCTTGTATGGATGCAGCAGCAGGTTCCTCTATGAGTTTCTGTACAAAATAAAAAAAAACACATATTAATACATGTTAAACTTTGTGTATGGCAGACACTTGATGCCAATAACACATACCTTCTTTCCAGATTTCTTCCCCCAGGTCTCCGTGTCATCTGCGCTGGAGGACTCTGACATGGCCAGGACACCCTCTTCTGGGTGGGACACAAAGTCGTCTTCATCAGGGTCACCAGATGGCTGGGTGGCAAGCTCGAACTTCTTCCGGATCTCCAGAGAGCTGAGCAGCGTTCAGGTGGAGGCTGTAGTATTTGTCGCTGTTGTATAGATATGGTCTGAATTTGTTAAACCTGCTTTGTAAGAACAGGCGCCTGGCCAGCATTTGTACTATTATATTCACTATGAAGAAATTCTTTATGGTGAATATAATACATAGTAGGACACTCATTTCTAGGTGTGTTACTATGTGAATGAAGAAATTATTTCAGATATCATAAATACATATTCAATCAAGCTGATAAATGTCAAAACAGGCTAATTTAATGTGTAAATATTTCTAGATATATGAAGCCTAATTCTTACTAGTGTAATTTAGTTTTTTATTTTCTGAAATTCAGTTTCTGTTGCAAAAATGTAATTCAGAAAATCTATTATTAAGGTTCTGACCAGGAATGGGATTTTGACCATGAAGAACCTTATTTTAGTGATGTACAAATGGAACACAGGGAGGAGAGTGCTTTTAAAAACAGCCTGCCATAGACTTCATATTAACCTATGCATTAACTCAAACAAGAATCTTTTCCTTCACCATATTCCTCTCCTTTGCAGCTGTAGCACTGTTTCTTTGTCTTTTAAACACATTTTCCATTTATTTCTGTCATTTCTTTATCAAAATCACTGGTTCCAGTGGGGTGAACTAGGCACTTTCTTTTGCCCGTTGTCATGGTGACTCGTCAAATCTGTGCTCCACTGCTCCTGGCTTTTGATACTTATTAATCATGTGCTCCATTCTGAGTAGACCTACTTAGAGTTGATCAAACTAACCCACAACAGCTTAGGCTAGATTAATTCAGAGTTGAAGATTTGAGTCTGAGTTTGTTAACTCTGCTTTATGAAAAGGAACCTATAGCTCAAACCTGTTTCTGTTTTCAGGAAGTGAAACTCACACAGTCAGAATGAGCTGGATGCAGAAACCTTCTCCTGTTCCATCTGCCTGGATCTCCTGAAAGATCCAGTGACTATTCCCTGTAGATACAGCTACTGTATAAACTGTATTAAAAGCCACTGAAATGAGGAGAATCAGGGAGGAATCCACAGCTGCCCTCAGTGAAGGAAAACTTTTATACCGAGGCCTGACCTACAGAAGAGCAAAATATTAGCAGCTTTAGTGGAGCAGCTGAAGAAGACTGGACTCCAAGCTGCTCCTGGTGACCAATGCTATGCTGGAGCTGAAGATGTGGCCTGTGATGTCTACACTGGAAGGAAACTGAAAGCCATCAAGTCCTGTTTAGTCTGTCTGGCCTCTTATTGTGAAAAACACCTTCAGCTTCATAAGAATTCAGCTCCGTTCAGGAAACACACACTGGTGAAGCCCTCCAAGAACCTCCAGGAGAACATCTGCTATCCTCATGATCAGGTGATGAAGATGTTCTGCCGTACTGATCAGAAGTCTATCTGTTATCTCTGCTCTGTGGAGGAACATAAATGACACAACACAGTCTCAGATTCAGCAGAAAGGACTGAGAGGCAGAACAAGCTGCAGGAAAGACAATGAAAAATCCAGCAGAGAGTCCAGGACAGAGAGAAGGCTGTGAAGCAGCTTCAGCAGAAGGTGGAGGCCATCAATCACTCTGCTGAGAAAACACTGGAGGACAGTGAGAAGATCTTCACTGAGCTGATCGGCCTCATCCAGAAAAGTAGCTCTGATGTGAAGCTGCAGATCAGATCCCAGCAGGAAGCTGAAGTCAGTCGAGTCAAAGAGCTTCAGGAGAAGCTGGAGCAGGAGATCAGTGAGCTGAAAAGGAAAGACGCTGAGCTGGAGCAGCTCTCACACACAGAGGATCACAAGCAGTTTCTCCACAGCTACTCCTCACTGTCAGACCTCAGGGAGTCTACAACCTCAGCCGCCATCCACATCCGTCCTCTGAGACGCTGGGAGGATGTGACAGCAGCTGTGTCAGAGCTCAGAGACAAACTACAAGACATCCTGAGACACATGAGCAAAGATCTCACTGACTCTGACTGAAGCAGAACCAGAGAGCAGATCTGGTTTCTTAGGATATTCATGTCAGATCACACTGGATCCAAACACAGCACACAGTCGACTGATAATATCAGAGGGAATCAGGAAGGTGACACTGATGGATCAATTTCAGTCTTATTCTAGTCCCTCAGACAGATTCACTGATTGGCCTCAGGTTCTGAGTAGAGAGAGTCTGACTGGACGTCGTTATTGGGAGGTGGAGTGGAGGGGGTGGGTTCGTGTAGCAGTAGCATACAAGAATATCAACAGAACAGGAAGAGGGGATGAATGTCTATTTGTACATAATGAAAAATCTTGGGCATTAAATTGTTTCCAAGGTGGTTATGAATTTGGTCACAACAAAATCTGGGCCTGCATCTCAGTTCCTGGTTCTTCAAGGTAGGAGTGGACCTGGATCACAGAGCAGGTGTTCTGTCCTTCTACAACATCTCTGAAACCAGAAGTCTCCTCCACAGAGTCCAGACCACATTCACTCAGCTGCTGTATGCTGGAGTTTGGGTTTGTATCACTGGATTGTCTGTAAACCCAAATAGATCCAGTTTGCTGGTTCTGATTGTTGATCAGGGTTCCTGGTTCTGGTTCCTGTGCTCTGCTGTTCTCTTCTTCTTTCTTTCTCTTTTTAAATGTAATTTTCTGTGTCTGTGTTCCAGGAGCCATGAAGGACTTCACAGCTGATTTTTTCTTCCATTCTTCTGACACAGAAATATTTCTCCAAATGAAAATCTAAACTTCTCTGGGCTCTGATTGTTCAGCTGTGATATCTGTATTGATGGATCTGGATGTTCTGGGGTCTATTCCTCTGTTCAAATACTTATTTGCAGCTGTATCACAAATAATTAGTAAAAAAAATCATGTATTGTGATATCTGCATTTTTACTATGTATCTCTCACATTGGAGATGCATCTACGATGATAATTTCAGACCTCTCCATGATTTGGGAAGAACTTGCAAAATAGCAGGTTGTTCAAATACTTATTATCCTTACTGTAAGTGTACATAATCTTTTCCCACTGCTCAAAGTTTTAAGTGTCTGTTCCTGATCTTCCCTAAGATATTATTCTGAACATGTTTGTCAAAGTTACACATTCTCGATCTTGAACATCTGTGTTTGATATTTCTGTAATCAATGTTGAAACTCTGTTTCAGAGGGTTGTTAATCCTCTGCTTTATGTCTGAAAAGTGGGCTGCATGGTAACATAGTTTGTAGCACTGTTGCTTTGCAGCAAGAAGGTTCTTGGTTTTATTCCCACTCCAGGGTCTTTCTGCATGGAGTTTGCATGTTCTCCTTGTGCAGGGTATGTTCTCTCTGGGTACTCTGGCTTCCTCACACAATCCAAAAACATGGCTTGTCCCTAGGCGTGTGTTTATGGTTGTGTGTCTCTGTGTTGCCCTGTGAAGGACTGGCATGTGTCCAGCGGGAAGCCCTCCTTTTGTCCATAGGCTGCTGGAGACCGGCATCAACATCACTGCTATCCTGAAGGATAAGCTGGAGAAGATGGATGAATGTTTTTAGGCACTGCTACATTTAGAACGTAAAATCTATGGCTAAAATATAAATAAATAAATAAACCACTTGATATATATTAAATGCACAGTATTGTGTTATTTAGTTCAAGAGAACTGGCAATGATTACCTAATTTTAGTGAGTGGTATGCAAATACTATCCATCCATCCATTTTCAGACACGCGCTCAATCCCAAGTGGGGTCGAGAGGGGTGCTGGTGCCTATCTCCAGCTGCCTCACGGGCGAGGTATGGGGTCCACCCTGGACATGTCACCAGTCCATCGCAGGTGCAAATACTAAAGTGATCTCAATTTGCTCACAGCTTTCATGCATAGAGATAAGTAAAGTTTTTTGAATAAATGTAACTTTCAACTTGGATTAAATTAAGTACCTATTAATATCTTCACAACTGTTGATTTATGTAAAGTCAAATTCACTTTATACTGGTGTGACACGATCTTGCAGCATTAAATTAGACTTTAATAATTTATGTTCAGATTATTACGTACAATATAGTTTTGAAGTAAATCTTATGAGTTGTTCTTTTTTCAGTGTATGAATCATTTTAACTCCTGACCATTTGCTATCAACCTTCCTTTGCAGCAATAACGCGCTGCTCAGTCACCTGTACCTGCCTGTCTGCCATCTGCCTCAAGCTTTGGTTTCATCTGAGCCCCAGAAATCTTCCTCATCCCTGAGAATTGTTCAGCTCCTTTTATAATCATCTCCATCTGTTCAGCCTCATGTTTAACCTGCTCTGTACAGTTGATGACAAACACAATAAACACAATCAGTTTGTCAAACTCTGTAGGGTTACACATCCTACTAATCTGCTCTGGTCTTTGTCTCAATGCTTCACTGCTACCAACAGTCTTCTTCTGTTCTTCCTGAACCTTCTTTAATGCCTCAGCTTCACTTTTTGAACGTCCACTGCTCTCTTCCTGAACTCACAGCCTCCACATTTCGCTCTGTGTTTTCTTCCACAGCTCCAACATTTATGCTGAACATTTTCACCACATTTTAAACATGTCTAGTTGCCCTTCCACCCTGCAGCAAAGTGACCGTACCTCTGACAGTGGAGGAGGAACATCAGGCCTGACTGGATAACATAGAAAACAGAGACCCACATCAAGGAAGAACTGCTGGGAACGCCCAGAACCCGCCTACTAGTTAATATGTTAGCTAGTAGAAATACCCAGAACCAGGTAACCATGGCAACAATGCTGTCACAGAGAGACTCCTAAGAGATTTATTCCAGCCGACCAACAACTGATTGACATCAGAGACTCCCTGAAGAAACCTTCTGAAAATAAAAAGTCTGTCGGCTCTGTTTGGTTCTACGACGTTTGGATGAAGTCGAAAAGGTTCTGTCTGCTGCTGCATTGAGCTCAGTTATCGCTTCATGCTGATTGTTTTAATGTTCTAAATCATTATTAGGAAAAAATTATGCCATGTTTCTATTAGGGGCGTCGCCAAGCAAATATCTGCAGGAAGCGACACTGAATGTTAGAAACCAGTCAGGCATTTGTCCCCAAAATAGATTAAACATTATTTAGAATGGTTCTAATAATTAATAGCTATCTCTCCACCCATTTACCACCTTTACCAATACCCATCTGGAACAAGCAGTTCTCCTCTAAACCAGAAGGTGGCAGCACTGATACCATCATGTGGAGTGTCCTACTTTGATATTTTAAAGTTAGTTTATAAAGCAAAAACTGAGAAACACCAAAATTCATTATTTAGAATATTTTCTACTAGGGGTCAAATCCATAATTCAGGCTCCTTTAAGAGTCAGTTTTTATGTTTGATGTTGTACAGTTTGTCTAACAAATCATGTTATAGGTAATCAAAGCCAAAAAAAACAACAGTGTCTGCATTTAGAGACTTTGTTATGTAGAACTATAGATTCATTTAAACAGCAGTTTTAATAACCTGCTCTACCATTAATGAAACAGCATCACCAGGGACCCTTTGGACACGTAAAAAGTCGCCTTATTCTGTCATTTTCCTCCAATGTGTTACTGGCCCTCCTGAACAATTCACATCTTTGTCAGTGAAGCTGAGAGCTCCTCTGTACATCTCTTCCTTCACTGGTGCCCATCTACATTAAGATCCACAATTCTGCCATCTCTGCACCTTTAGCTATTTCTAGACGTGTGTCTGATTATCTCCACCTTGTCCGCCTGATTATTCTTTCCATCTGACTTGTTTAGAATGAATTGCTGATTTTCCTCCTTTTATTCAGTCAGACTGAAAGTGTCCCTTTGAGAAGATGCAGAGATTTGATGCTCCTCAGCAAACAGACAGACCATCATCTCCAGACCTAAACAGAGGAACATTTCCAGTTTCCATCCACCTGAATTTTCTATCGTTTCTAGTGTGTTACTGTGTGAATGAGGATCAATGGGATTCAGTTCCATCGTTCAGGTTTAAACCATTAAAGATGAAACTCTGAAAAAAAAAACAGCAGCTGAGGTTCAGGGTAGAATCTGGAGGTTGCAGGACGTTCTTCTAGGGCTGGGCGATATAGAAAAAAAGCTTATCGATAAAAAAAAAGCATATTGATCGATATCGATAATTATTGAAAAGATTTGAAATCATATTTTATGTGCAGCTCTGCCTGGACTTTTTATGATATTGCTAAATTATTTAATTTTAATAAAGAACACAAACACAGACTTCCAATTAAATATTTATTTAACCAACTTTTTAACCATAACAGAATTGTTTTAAAGAAAATAACTTAAGAGACCTGAATTATGTTATTAAATACTGACAAAGAATAAACTAGAGTGACCAGAAAATTGACCAAAATAAATATAACAAATAAATAAATAGAATACCCTATTTGCGTGGGATAGTCCACCACCAACTGGTGGTAATTAAAAAGATTGTAGGACTAGGGCTACCATTTAAACTCCACCTCAACAAGAACAAAACTCAAATCAACTCAAGCAAATCCCTTTAGCCTAGCATTTATGGGGTATTTTTCTCCCCCCTATTCTTCTTAGAGATAAGCTGGCACCTTGTTATGGTTCAGCTTAGCTTCCTGTTTTAACCTGAGTTATTTCTGAAGTTTGGCCCCTCAGCATTTTTCCTCAATTGTTAGAACTACGTGAAACTGCCCAGAACCGGAATATATATATATATATTTTCCCCAAATCAAGATTCCTGAGTGAGCCGCTGGGCCCACACAGCCTCACCTCTGGCGGCTGTGAGCCGCTGAGATGATTAAAAATAAAATAAATAAATACAGTTGGTTGTGCTATCAGACTTCGCTTTCACTGGTTCCCCACACACATTTCCGATGACTGTGGGAGTTTGTTTTGGTCCGGATTCTTTGCTACAAGTGACCAAATACTGCCAGGACTGCCGTAACTACAGAAACCTCTCTTTTGAAATAATACCTCTCTCCCGCTCTCTTGCTGTACTGTAGCTTTCATGTTTCTAGGTTGTGGTTCTGAGAGGGCGGCGCTTTGGTGACGCGTGGCATGCCTGGGTCCGCTATATTGTGATTGGCTGGGAGGAAGCAGTGACTAGCATAAACATACATGCTAGGCCAGCCGAGGTTGAAGGAAAACTGGCTTTTATCAAACTTTTATCGGACTTATTGGCGCTTCACATCGCCTTATCGGGATCGATATATCATTATTGAATTATCGCCCAGCCCTAGCTCAAAGTCCATTTCAAAGAAGACATAATTAGGATCAAATAGGCTGATATTTTAGAATCTACACTCGTTTAGTTACTCTGATTTCAATCATCTGTCATCTTTCAAACTATGATTGTTATAAACAGATGGTGACATTTATCTATTTAAAAGTCAGACAGTTTGGCTGTGGATATCTATTCCCAGAGCCAGATTGCTAAAATGGGGAAATATGTTCATAAATTGATATGAAACTGTTGTGAAAAGCGATCACCGCTTAGGAGTCGACACAGGTGGGTCTCCTTTCTCCCGCAATACCTCACCCCCCCCACATGGGGCCAATAAATACTTTATTCTTTAGGTAACCCCCCCCAGACAGAAACACAGAGCCACCATTAGTCTGTTTCATCCGCTTTATTATCCTGAGAAAATCCATCTGAATTGTGAGTCAAATCAGTGCGTTCAGACCACTTGAGCAGACGGGTCCGGTTCCATCTCAAGGACGGGTAGTGCTGCCCCCTGCAGACCCATACCCGTGTTCTGGTGCTGGAACAGTCAGTGTTTCTAGTAAGCAGCCAGGCCCAGCCAATCAGCTGCAGGAGTACAGTCAGCTGATCTCAGGTGGTGTGTAGAGGTCCATGGTACCAGAACCTGTGGTGGATCATATGAAGGTGAGGTGCTGATCTTCTTCCAGACCTAGAAGGTCTTGTTCTCCTCAAACAGCTCCACCAGGCTCTGCAGGTAGACCCTCAGAGACCATCGATTTCTGAGGTGGGAGAGGATATTCAGTGACCGACCGGCTTTCCCTAC
>JAGKQL010001964.1:17243-32508 GCA_018398635.1 Cyprinodon brontotheroides | reverse complement strand
CCTTAGATAGAAAACTTTGAATCAATCTGACTGGATGATCTGGTAGAATTGCAAAGTGCCTTTAGTTGACATGTTGTGAATCAGCACTATAGAAATAAACTGAACTGAATATACATCCTAATCTATCATAAACCAACTATTGATATCCATCCATTCTGGTATTTCTAATATGTTCCATAAAGTTGGGATTATGTTTTTTACCGTTTTCTCATGTTTCCATCCCACCGTTCAGTACTTTAAAGTGTTCTGCTATAAGTGTGTGGGAACATGTGAGTCGTGGAAGTTATACTTTAGGATCTGCAGCACTGAATCATCTGGATGCTGCTTCGCTGGTTTTGGTTTAACCCGGAGCACCGAGACTCTGAAGGTTGTGAAAATATTAGATGAAGGTAAAACAGCAGAAAAATCCCATTAAAACCAAAACATTGAGCAGGCGCTGATCAAAGCCTGCCCCCTAGGGACCGCGGTGCTGTTCTGCAGCTCCTTCCAGTCTGAAAACTTCCAGGTTAGGAAACATAAATTAAATCTACTTGCTTTGAAATCCCTTCCATGCTGGATATTTAGTGACTGGTTGTGGTTTGGGACGAGGCCTCCTTCTGACTGACCGAGCTGGAAGGTGGATCATTTCTGAGATGTCTCAGCTGAGGAGCCCCCCTGCTTTAAGACAGGCCTCTGACTCTGGCTTCCTGATGTGATGAGGAAAGTAGCCAGCCGTGTCTGAGTGGAGTTCAGCTTTTATCAGTGAGATCTCTGAGCGTCTAACTGCCTGGCTGACGTGTGTGCACAGGTCCGACCTGTTTACATCATGTCCTGAAGTCTGTGGAGATCCTCCTCATCTACTGGATGTTTAAATCTAACATTTCTGCCGTTTCTACACATCAGATTAAAAAAATCCAGGGTTTTTAAATGAGTTTTACATCAAGATAATCCTGCAAAATAAATCTTAGGCAAACTTTTACAGGTAAAATGTTTTTTTTTTCCATCCAGGACAAAGTGCTTCACCTTCAGCTCCTGGGGAAGCTGAGGCCTTGATAAGCTTTCCTCCCCTTATTCATGGGATCGGGTTTGCAGGGACTGCCGGCTTTAGTCTCTAGTCTCAATAACTGTGTAATAACGATGCCGTTTTAACCCAGAAGGCAGATTTTCAGCAGGGCTCAGCTAACAGAGGCTACCACCTGAGGAAAGTTGATCCACTCTTTCCAAAAAAGTTAAAATCAATCCACTGGACTTTGTTTCCAAGTTTGATGACGTTTCTCTTTCATCCAGGAAGCTTTATCAATTAAAAATGTCAAAAATAGCGTTGAGTTCCAGGTTTTATCCAGTAGCCTATGGAAGAAAAACTGTCTCGTTAAAATCTGACCTTTTTAAAATTTTAAACACTGAATTTTGTTATACATTTAATTGAATACACTGAATTTTTATATGGTGAAAACTCAGCTACAAAAAATGTGCCTGCAAATGTGTTGACCTTTTGGTGAACTCAAGCCAAAGCAATCTAAACTCGATGCAGTCGAGCAGCTTCTAGCCAATGAAATTAAATCATTTGATTAGAGAAATAAAAGTTTACCACTGGCCGCTTCTTGAGGATCAAACCAAGAGCCTTTTCAGACAGGGGTGCCGCACTAGCTGTGATCGGCTCATAACTCATTTAGCTTCATTCAGCCGGGAACAAAGCTATGCCCAACTTTTCTGCCACATGATGACCAAATGGGCTGACTTCATTGGCTAGAAGTTGCTGTAGATTGCTTTGGTTTGAATTCACCAAAAGGTCAACACATTTACAGTGGTGTTGCGCCGATGCCATTTTTTTTGCCCCAATACCCGGCTGTGCAGTATCGGCCGATACTGATACCATCTGTTAGGAAAAAGGAAAAAGACAAATACAAAGTGAATCCAGTAGAACTTTTTATTACCTACCTGGAATGGGTGACAATAGTTGAAGAAACGTTTGGCTCTCCAAATGGTATCGGTGCCCTATTGGTTGGTACTCGCCGATAGCGACACCCCTATTTTAGTGCTGGATCGGGGGCCCCAACCGATACTGGTATCGGTGCAACACTAATTTGCAGTCGTATATTTTGCACCCGAATTTTTGCAGCTCAATTATTTGCAGGCACATTTTTACCAGATAAAAATTCAGTGTTTAGAATACGGTGCACGGAGACTTCCGGTGAAGATGGCTGGCTACAAGACGTGTTTTCACTGCACTTCTGCTTCCACCCGTCTATATTACAGTATAATACGTGCTACTATCTATATTTTCGAGAGATATATTGATTTGGCGTTTTACGAATATGCGACACCGCAAAATTCATTTATTGGACAACGAGCAATGTCAAAACAGACGAAATTGCAACCACGAAAGACGGCGGCCGCCGCCATGACTGCCAGTGCTAGCCAAACTGATTTGCTAGTAGCAACAGGTGACCAGCCCTCGCCTCCGGTAGACACCGCTGCCCTCGTCCGTGAAGTGACTAAAAGTGTCAGTGAGGTAATGGACCAAAAACTGTCTGCACTTTCTGGGACTCTGGGTAAAATATCATCCTCACTGGAAGGACTCTCGACACGCGTCACGGAGACAGAGCGGAGAATCTCAGACGTGGAGGACATGGTCACCGACATAACGGGGAGACTGACTGAAGCCGAAGAGAAAATGAAGACCGTGGTCAAGGGCTTGGATGATATAGAGAACAGGAGCAGGTGGGATGACATCCGCATTATCAATCTGTAAGAAAGCGTGGAGGGTCAGAGCCCTATCCAGTTTCTTGAAGCCTGGCTGCCTGCTACGCTCGGCCTGGGGAACAGCTCCGCGGGTAAAGCTCGTATCAAAGTAGACCGCGCACGCCGGGGCCTCGGCCCGCGGAGTACACGCCCCATACCGGTCATTATTAAGCTCCACAACTCCAGGGACAAGCGGCGCATCATGGCGGCAGTGAGGGCGACTCCCGAGCTTGACTACGAGGGACAGCGGATCTTTATACACCAGGATTTCTCTTATGCAGTCCGTGAGAAGCGGAGGGGATTTAACGCTACTAGCCGTGCTTTGATTGACAAGGCCATTCGCTTCAACATGCGCTACCCAGCGACACTCACGCTGACTCATAATGAGACTGAACACAAGTTTGACTCGCTGAAGGATGCACAGAATTTCATCAAGGCACTGGACTAATATTCAACTTAGATTATTATATTGAGGCGGCCCACGGCAAGGCATGGAAGTCTGTTGTGTTTACTGCGATTAAGGTACAGAGAGACTGTTTAAAGGGTGGATATGCATCATCTTTTTACTGTGACGTATTAATAGAGCCATTTGACTATATGTACTGTTGAAACAGATTAACGTTTAGTTCCATAATTGACAGTAACCAGGTAATATTTTAGACTGATTATAATCCACCAAAATCTCAACTATCCTCAAGAATGGTTAAGGCTACAATCGAGTTGTGCTGAGATCTTGGTCTTTTTGATGCCTGGAGAATTTTTAACCCACATGTGAAAGACTTTACTTTTTCTTCACGTCCCCATTTTTCTTTCTCTAGAATTGATTATCTATTTGTTTCTAGATCTGTTCTTGACAGAACTCAGGGTTGTTCAATGAACACCTGCGCTCTCTCAGACCATTCTTCAGTTTCAAAGGAATTTTTACCACCTTATTATGATTCTTTGTCTAGACATTGGCGTCTTAATCCAACTTTGCTTCGTGACTCTGTATTTTTAAAATATTTAGAAGAGCAATGGGAGCTCTTTATTTCTACAAATGATTCATCAGAGGTCAGTGCCTCTACCTTATGGGAAGCAGGCAAGGCATTTCTCAGGGGCTCCATAATTTCTTTCACTGCAGGGGAAAAAAAGAACACCTTAGCTAAACAACTAGAACTGGAACAGGATATTTTTAATCTGGAGAGGGAGTTTAAACAATCCACGTCCATTTCTGTGCTTAAAAAACCGGACGCAGCCAGATCAGCCTTGGACCAACTATTAACTCAAAAAGTTGAAGCTGCAATATTCTATGCAAAGCATAGATTATTTGAATCTGGTGATAAACCTGGCCGTTTCCCCAGGGGAAGAATGGGTTTTATGCAATACCCTCTCTCAAAGATAAGAAAGGTGATCTACACTATGAGACTAAGCTTATTGGTAGAATGATGAAAGAGTTCTATCAGGAACTATATTCTTCTGAGAGTCAAGATTCTGCAGATTCTAGGAAGGACTCTTTTGATAATATTAACCTCCCTACACTGACGGAAGAGAGACAATTAGATCTGTGTAGACCTATTAGGACACAGGAAGTCTTAGAAGCTATCAAATCTTTACAGGGTGGAAAAGCTCCGGGCCCTGATGGGTTTGGGCCGGAGTTTTATAAGAAAATGGCTAAACACATTGCAAATCCCTTATTAAATATGTATATGGAATCATTTGAGAAGGGCGTGCTCCCGCCTACCATCAACCTAGCCCACATATCTCTGATATTGAAGGAGGATAGGCCAGCCGATCTATGTGCGTCATATAGATCTATAAGTTTGCTCGGTGTAGATTGCAAAATTTTGTCAAAAAGGTTCAAGGTTTGGCATAATATTGCTGCCCACATTGGAAGAAGAGGTTTTTCTAGTGCACTGCAACCTCTAATTAGGAAGCAAGCTTTCCCTCCAGGTATTGGCATTAGTGTATTTGATGATTGGCATTCTAAAAAAATAAGACTTGTTTGTCATTTATTTGAAAAGGGTCGTTTTATGTCCTTTAAACAAATTCAAACTCAGTATAATATACCACAAAAACACTTTTTGGGTTTTTACAAGTGAGACATTTTGTAAATTCTCTTAAATTCCCAGTCAACCAACCTGTTTTGAACTCTATTGAAAGCTTTCTTCTTAAATGTAATGAAGATGTACTCACTAAAAAGAAATTCATTTCTCTCTGTTATGGGAAATAACTGTCTTTGAATTTTGTTGCAACTGATAAGGCCAGGGTTGGGTGGGAAACAGAGTTGGAAGTTGAGCTTAGCTCAGAAGTGTGGTCAAAAGCTTTCAGCTTTGCTAAGAAAATGTTTACTTGTAACAGACTTGGGGAAAGCCATTACAGAATTCTACATAGAATGCAGCGTACCCCAGAGTTTTTACATTAAATTCACCCTCAAATTTCCCCTCTTTGCGTAAAGTGCAATACAGATGTGGGGACTTACTATCACTGTATATGGAAATGCCCTATAATTGCTAGATTCTGGAATAACGTTTCTATAGAGCTTTGCTCAATCTGACAGTCCCACTGAGCCCTGTGCTGTTTATTCTAGGTCTTTCTGTAGAAGGGCTTTCTCTATCCTCAGCACTAATGACTTTACTCCGTAAACTTTTACATTTGGAGAGACGATGTGTTCAGTGGATTCAGGAACGGCCCCCTTCTGTATCACAGTGGTACAGAGAAACGTTCAAGGTGCTTCCGCTGGAGCGCCTCAGTGCCATTATAAAGGGTAATTGTAATGATTTCTATAGAGTATGGCAGCCTTTGCTTGATCATCTGCTTAGTGAGCTTGCAGAGCTATTACACAAAGGGGAGCACAGTTTGTTTTTAAACATTAAGTTTGATTGTTTTTATCTTTTTTCCCCTCGACTTATCATAGGGATTATAGGTTTTGACCCTGATCTGTATTTGAAATTCATGTACCGGTGTTTTGCTGGACATTTCAGAGTTTGTCTTAGACTTGGCTGTGCTGAATTGTTGTTGTTTGTCTTGTTTCTAAAAGACAATAAAGTATTGTTTAAAAAATGAGACTGTTGTTCCACAGTAACCCAACAAAGCCTTGTTGGCCAAGCAGCGGCAGGTTGGGATGAGGTGGAGCTCCATGAAAGGTGAAGCAGCTCCAGCCAGCAGCCAGAACCAGAACAAAAAAATAAAAACAAGTCCAACAACTTTTAAAATGATTTTATTTACATTTCTTTTATAAATGACAAAAAAACAACACCTTTGAATTCCCTTCTTAATAATCAAATGTTTATTTTTTTTTACAGCAATCATGTTTGTTCCCGAAGCTGTGGTCACCAAGGAGCAGCGTCTTCATCCATTCATTAGTCGTCACGCTAACTGTTAGCTTCCTCCAGACTTTCTACGCGGTCAGACCAGAACTCATGTTGGCTGAGTGAAGATCTGATCCCATTTAAACTGGGACGGGGGGGGGGGGGGGGGCTCTCACACAATCGACTCCCATTAGTGAAGAAGCTCCAATCGTCAGACAGACACACGCTTCACCGCACAGCTGGGAGCCCAGAAAGGAAACCTTCAGTGTCATTGGGTCAGACGGGATGTTTGGTCGTCAGCGAGCTGACATCATCATCATCATCATCATCATCATCCTCCTTGATGAAGGACGAGATGATCAGGTGGAGACTGACCTGAGATCAGAGCCCAGTCACACCAGTGACTGCCAGCCTGAACATCTCAGATGATGAACCAGACCTCCTGCTGGTACCAGTGAGGCCCGCTTCATGTACACAGAGTCCAGACTGGGACAACCACACACACACACACACACGCACGCACACACACACGCACGCGCAGAGACTGTGGTTCCCCCGGCGTGTCTGAGCCTGGACTGGGACCTAGCTGGCGCTCTGAGACCTCTCTGGGTTGGAGGAGGAGCCTTCGAAGCGCTGAGCCGCCATGATGGCTTGATGAGACATGCTCTTCCTCACTATGTCACCTTTCCTCCACAAGATGATTTCCTGCAGCAAAGAAACGCAGCGTTAACCCAAACCCGGCCTGGAGAATTCCAACCTTAAGGTCAAGCAGGATGCAGATGTAGCGTCATTCATAATATCATTTACTGGGACAATGACAGAGACACAGCAGGATTAAAGACCCTCTGAATAACCGCAGGTTTCCTGCAGCATGGTGCCTCACAGCCATGAGAACATGGATGGACTTCTCCATCAGCTCCCCACGCTGCCACCAGATACTGGACTCTCCTAAGAACCTAGATGTTCACCTGAAGAACAAACTGGACTGGACTCCCAGCACTGAGGCTCTGGATCAGAAAGGTCAGAGCAGACCTGCCTGCTGAGGAGACTGTTGGACAGCAGGTGGCGCTCCTACAGACCTTCTCTGTCTCTGCTGTGGCATCAACCATCTTGTATGGAGCTGTCTGTTGGAGCAGTGGCTTATCTGTAGCTGAGAGGAAGCGTCTGGATCAGCTGATCAGGAAGGCCAGCTCTGATTGGATGCCCTCTGGACTCAGTGCAGGAGGAGGAAACAGACGGATCCTAACTAAATGAACATCTCTGTTGGATAATGTCTCCCCCCCCTCCATGCATGAAGCTGGTGCTGAACTGGACAGCTCCTTCAGTGACAGACTGCTGCACCTTAAATGCACCAGGGAGCGTTATCACAGATCCTTCCTCCCAGCAGCTGGAAGACTCTAGAACCACCACTGTTCCCAACAACCTCAATCAGTTCTTCCATTCATGCTGATTCTGCTCAGTTTCTACTTTAGTCAGTTAAATAACCTGCTGCTGTTATTTTGTACATCTCTGATGTTGCTGCTATTTTCAAATAAGCATCAATGTAAAAATGTCCATAGCTGCATATTGGTTATTTATTCTCCAGGTTCATATTGTTAAATAAAATACTCTATTTGTTTTATTTTCCTCTTTGTTATTTTGTAAAGTTTTCTAAGGTCCACATTGTGCGACCACTTCTACTATATAACCTTTTGCTGCTGGAACGCCACAATTTCCCTATTCTGGGACAATTAATGGAATTTCTATTCTATTCTAATTTAGACAAAAGCTACGTTCATGCTGCAGCCTAAAGTGACCAAAACCTGATTTTTTTTTGCCGATATTTGCCTGGATCTGATCTTTCATGACAGTCTCAACAACAGAGATCTGATGTGTTCCAATGCGACCCAGGCCACTTGGCTCTGTGGTCCTGAATCCGATGTCAATCTGATGTTTTCAGATGCTACCTGCGTCGCATTCATCCATCCATTAATACTCAACAAAGGTCTGCATTCTGCGTGACGTTTAGCGCAAAGAAATACAACCTTTTTGAAAAGCTTGTGTTGTCCCGACCCGATGCAAGCTAACATCCACTGTTTCTACCTGCTCATCCAGGAGCAGAGGCGTCAACTAACTACGTAAAAATACTTTGCTACCTTACTTCAGTAGAAATGTTCCTTATCTATTCTTTACTGGGGGATGAATTATTAGAAAACTTTTTACTTCTACTAGTTTTTTTGCAATTATCTCTACTTTCTACTTCTTACATTTTAAAAATAATCTTGTTAGTTTTGTTTCATTTAAGCTTTTTTTCATTCTGACCTGTACTTAAATAAATAAAAAGCATCAAAATAATCAGTTATATTCAGATAATTAATTTCTTTGTGGTTGGACTCGGTGCTGCCCCAACTTGTTGCTCACCACGTAGCAATAAAAATAGTTTATCTAGATGATGCAAAGTTAAATGTGACACTGTTACCATTAGTTATAAGACTAAGGAAGTTATCATCCAGAATAATAGAAAAACATACTTAAGATTTTTTTCCTGCATTACTTTTATTTTTATACTTTAAGTAGTTTTAAAAATTGGACACTTCCACTTTTACTGGAGTAAGAAGCTGAAGTTGTTCCTCTAACTTCTAGGACTTCTACTTCTACTGCAGTAATAAACATTGATATTGTTGACAGCTCTGTCCAGAGGAGAGAATCCTGCAGTGTGATTGGCTGGATGCGACCAGCCGGTTTATTTACCATTGGATGATCTGAGTGAAATGGAGCCATAGAAATAAACCGAACTGTTTGAACACATTTCAATCTAAATGAGTTTAAAGGTAATTGGACGTCAATTCTCAAACATGGATCCAATCATTGAACCATGTTACTGAGTGTGAGTTTCTGAGCGCTCTGCTGCACACAGAGGCTCGTAGCTTTAATCTCTGAATTCATGTTTAAATGGATTCATCTGAAACAGAAACCAAATTGAAAGCCGGGTGAGGAAGAGTTTATAGATTAGATTTGATGAGATAAAGTGGAATTAGTGAACCGGTGGGTTTGCTCCCATAGGACTGGAACCAGTCCTCTTCCTCTGGTCCTGCTGCTTAATTTCTCCATCATCCAGGAAGGATGACAGATTTTATATCCATTTAAAAGCCCAAGTCTGTCGTTCTTTGGCTCATTATTCCATAACTTAAAGCAATAAAACTGAAGCCTTCTGCAGAACAGCCGCCTCATAGATTCACTGTCAGATCCAAAGATCCTTTTTAAAAAAACATGATGTGAAGCACTGGAGCGTCGCTTTGGGAAAACACCACACGCTCAGACTAAGGCTCAAACAATCAGATTAATCCGTTATTGAAATAATCGTCAACTAATTTACTAATTGATTAATCATTAGCTGGAATTTAAAGACTGTAAAACATGATTTTAGCTGACAGGACAACCCACTTAGAGCAGGAATTATACTAAATGTATTAAACAAATATATGAAAATTTGGGATTTAAGATAAAAAAAACTTTTTGATCTCTCAATCTGCTCTATCCACAACTCCATCAGTTTCACAAATCTTCTTTAAAGAACAATTGGCTATCCGATTATCAATCAATTAATCTAAAATATAATCCACAGTTTAATTGATTTAGTAAAATAATAATTAGTTGCAGCCCTAGTTCAGACTTTACCCAATAAAGCAACAGATCTATGAGCCGCTTTTAATCCAGATTTCAGTAACGTTTGAATCAAACTACCTCCAGCAGATACTGAGAAATCCCTCGGTCCCTGAAGGCCTCGTTCCCACACAGTCTACTTGCCTGTTGTTTGAAATAGCGCCTCTCCTCCTCGTCTATGAGGACCAGGTTGAGGAAGTATCGCACCGAGAACTTCTTGTTGACGTCTCTCATGGAGGGGGTGAGCTCATAGCCCGCCAGGAAGAGCCGGATGGGGATGGATTCTCCTGCAGAAGCAGGAAACAGCAGAGTTAGCCTGAGGAGGAGCCGGCTCACAGCGCTGCTGTTCTGTCAGAGGAGCATACCCGTCAGACCAGCATACCCATAGTCAATACCCGTTTATCCCTTTAGCTTTGTATGAAAAATAGACTTTGATCTACCTCAGTGGGCGGGTTTCCCTTTAGTCATGTACAAAAAAAAATGATTACAATTTAATAATTTAATGACCGTATTTTTCGGACTACAAGTTGCACTTTTTTTCATGGTTTGGCTGGCCATGCCACTTATACTCTGGTGTGACACATCACCACAAGAGGGCGCTATGTAGCTTTGCACGCATCAAGATGTATTCTATAATACAATGAAAGAAAAAAGGTCATAACTTACAGCAACAAAACAAATGAGCATTTCAAAGACGACGACTGAATAGAAAGATGCCACCCAAAGGAAATTCATATGCTGAAAGTAAATAAATATGCCGTGGAAAATGACTGATGGGGAACGGGCAGGATGAACCATGCATCTGTCCTGGATGTCATCGGATGGATGGATAAAACATGGGCCTCAGCAACAACGGAAACAATCCTGGCGGCTTTCAAAAGGCTGGAATAAGAGCAGAAACCCGAGTCTGATGACGAGTCTGAACACAGAGGAAGAGGAAGCGGCGCTGGTCTGCTGGTGGAGATGGCAGAATTGTTCAGAAGCGACACCGACGACGAGGAATTCAATGGATTTGCATGAACTTTATTGAATTGACCTGTGATTTATGAGTTCTTTGAATAAGCTCGAATAACTGGCTGCATAGCCTATTAGATGGTTTTGTTTTGTGTTTTTTAACCTCTTACACCCTAAGGGGGTATAAATAAATTTCTGCCTGACAAAAACACACAAAAGTAAATAACTTATAGCCTCAAAGCTATTAGATTTAAGAAGAAACTTTTGGTACCTCTGTAAAGGTAAGATGTCATAGAATGGTTTTCTGGTGTCAGCACCATTGTAGCTTTGACCCTGCCTGAAATATTAGGGACAAAATACAAAATATTTTGCATTTTTTGAACCTCGCCAAAATTTTCTTTGAAATAAACATTGCAAAACACTACCAAAATATTATTTATAGCACAAAAAAGTAGTACAGACTTTCAAATCTAAATGTTGTGTAAAAATATACCAAATTTGGACTCAATCAGATGAATCATATTTATTTTAGAATGGTATTAGTGAGAAATTTCTTAGGCGGAGAGGCCATTTTGGCACATTTATCCATAAATGTCACCAAACTGTGCCAAATATGTTTTTTACATCAATACTGGGGGTTTGGTAAAATTACGAGGTCATGTAGCAGCTGGACCCGCCGGTGGGTCCGTAGGGTTCTAGGGGTTAAACAGACTTCTTTCAAAATAAACTATTATTGGTCTCTAGTTTTGTGGTCTTGATATGATATAGTGTCTGAATGACATGAAATGTTTTATCTGGAATCGGAAAGGCGCACTTTCTGCCTGTTTTTATTTTCTCCGATGTTGTTCTTGTTTTTTTCTTCTTCACTAGAAGATCGTTTTCACTACCGTACCCGTCATTGGATCTTATTTTATATGATGAAATATTTTTGTTTGATTTTATGAAATAAAATCAAATAAAAATGAAGAGTGACACTCCTCGATGATGACTGCAGTTTTATTGACAAAGAGCAACGGGGCGATAAGCTCGACCAGCAAAACGTTCTAAAAGCAAACTGATTAAAGTCGTAGGAAAGTCCTGTTTACATGTCAAAACCTTCTTGCTTAATCATGTATATAAATGTACTCTTTATCCTAAAAGTAAAAAAGATATATATTTAAAAAAAAATCCTGTCTTAAAATCAGTGTTTTTTTTCCATTATCTTCTGCAGGCCAGTTAGTTCTACGTCAGCCTGAAGACCTAAATTCAGCCAATCATTTATCAATGGTCATCTGTCAATCACATGTTTTTCGGTCATAGCATCTTGATTCATATTTCGCAGCTAATATACGCAACAGTTGAAACCAGAATCCTTTCCTTTCTCATTGAGTTCCGTCCCAGTGTTCACGGGGATGGACGTCTGTGTCTTCAGCAGGCGTAGAGCTAACAGAACTGGCAGCGTTGCGAGGCAAGGGCTCAAACATGTACGGCTGGAAGCCTTCTACACCAAACCAAGCTTCTGCCGCCCTGGCGTCCTCTTCCACAACATCTTCCTCCCCGCTTTCCTCCTCTAAATAAAAAATGGATGACGGAGGAGACTCATCCACGACCTCCGACACTAAACTCTCCTCCTCTTGCATGTTTCCGCTGTCCATAGCGTTCCTTGACAGTGTCGTTTCTAAGTCACCAATTTAGAGCTACTTGGTCCCAATGGAATTTCCCATTGGGAACCTGCTAGCACTAAGTTGCTAACTGGTTAGCTAGATGCTTCAGACAAACCGGCCACAACCAAACTTGCTTGCGAACCTTCCGCCACAACAACCCCGCCCCCTTTATAATAGAGCAATCACATTCACTTTATTCACTCGTGTAAAGTCGGGCACCACTCGGGAGAATTCGGAAATGCAACAGTTGGAACAGCCGCTTCCTTACGACTTTAAGAGTGTAATTTAGGCTATAAAATAGGCCTGTAGACTAGGCCTCTTACATGTACGCCTATAACAGTGATAGTATTAATGATAGTAGTGGTGATATCTAAAACAACCAGGGTAGGTGACAGGGCAACTGGCGCGTTATTACCGCTTCTCAGATGCTCGTTCATGAAATAAAACAATGCGCTCTAGGAGCAGTAGCCTAGTATAAATGGATACAGTAGCCCTGGATAAATTAACCTTTCAAAAAGGTGTGACTTTTAGTCCGGTGTGACTTATAGTCCTAAAAACACAGAACTACCTTTTTGGTGTATTTTGAAGTGTATGGTGATCTCACCTTTCAGTTATTTTTTTTTGGTACATGACTAAAGGGATAACTGCCTGTTGAGGTAGTTTAAAGTCTATTTTTCGTACAAAACTAAAGGGATAAACATAGATCTGAAGCATGCATATTGACTATAGGTATGCTGGTCAGACAGGGTATGCTGATCTGACAGAACACCGGCCCTGACTTCCTGGTGATCACCTCTGACCGGAGCGCCGTCCATGATCTCATACTTTGCGATGGTGTCATTCTCATGGTAAACGTTGGGTCCCGTTCCGGTCGTCTCCCGCTTGATGATGTCGATTTCCATGTGTCTGATCTTAATCCTCACCAGAAGGAAGTAAATCTTCCCAACAATCACATCTCTGAGGTGATATCTGCAAGCGCGTGGCAAACGGTTAGCGCTAGCCGTCCTCCCTTCACCGATGCCATAATCTGCTGGAATAAAACACTTACTTGGATTTATTGTACTCAAACTCAATGTGCAGGCAGTCCTCGATCCCCACTTCCATCTTGATGGAGGAGTTGAGGTCCGGGTAGGTGCTCAGCGTGTGAACCACAACGTCCAGCTCTTTGCTGATGTCAGTCAACCTTCGGCCGACCGTCGCCCTCAGAAAGTACCTGGAAGCAAACAGAGTTAAGCCGGGAGAGGAAAAGGCATGGGCTGAGGCGGGATGACGATCGTAGCGGAACGAGCCCGACCTTCAGAACCATCAAGGCCTTCAGGAGCTGATGGGTCAACGCAGGATGGAAATCTAACCTCCATGGTTCTGTCACAGCGGTTAGCATGAAGCCCCGCTAACCTCTGAGCTGCGCGGCTGTAGGTTCATTATCTGACAACAGAGCGGCTGTTAGGCCCAGTGCTGAGTCAGAGTCTAAAGCTGCGTTCACAACAGAAGGCTGGTTTACACGCAACGTCTATGGAGGACGATGTCAAGGGGTCCAGTGGCGCCTTTGAGCATCGGGAGCGCCGCATTCCGAGCGTTCAATCCTGGAGTTCAGCAAATTGAACTTTTGTGGCTGGATGCAGCAGCATCAACCAATCAGAAAAGCTGATCAGGGAGTTTTTTTGGGTAAAGCACATTCAAATAAAAATGTATTAAAAACACTGATCATTTATTGAACAGTGTGGAATAATTTAATATTTAAAGTTCTTTCAGAAATTTTAATTCTGAATATGATCGGACTGATATTTATTTTTCATCTGCCGAAGCGATGACAGCTGGCAGGTAGTCTCTTTTTCACTGGAGGCATCCATGTTTGTCAAAGAACACTACTGCCACCTACTGGTTAGTGACGTCACGGTGCGGTATCGGCTGTTGATCAAGTCCCAGTGCTGTATCTGGTGTTTGTCACAACGCGCTATTATCCAAGTCATCTTGAAAACATTCTTCTTCCAAATGTTGCGTATTGCAGATGTGTCTAGTAGTTCCCATTGATTTAGCTTGTAAAGCGGGGAGAATGGCGCTAGGCTTACCGCACCGTGACGTCACTGCTGGAAGATGGCAGGAGGGAGGGAGGGGTTACTATATTTGGGCAAAAATGGCCACTCCCAGACTCAGTGATCAGGATGAAAATTATAATTTTTTTACTGATTAATGCTATATTCATTAAATCACAGCGAACGTTTTAGTTTTAGGTATAAATAATGATCCATTGATTATTCCTCGCTGATCGGACTTTTCCTTTAAAAACGCTTTCTATTCACTTCTATTCACTTGGAGTTAGACTTTCTCACCTAAAAAGAGTTAAAACTATTTTATCAACCCATAAAGTAAATAAAGCCAAGCTGCTCTCTAGCTTGAAGCTACAGAATAGAGCAGATAAACAACCAGAGCGTCTGAACCAGTTTAATCCAGCATCCAGATTTCTGTATTTAAGCCTTTTTGGTTCTTAAAACGCTTTTACTGAGAACGTAGCATAATGGAGCATCTAGTTTAGAGCCGGCTATGAAGGAGAGCGGCTAAATGATCGTCTAAAGTCGTTAACTCACCGTAGTTTGACGTTCTGACCCGTGTACGACTCGTACGGTTTCTCCACATGCGTGAACTCGAAGTCAAACGTCTGGGACTGTGTGAGCTCTCCAGGCCGAGCCAAGTCCTTCACCAACGACACGAACTCATGGTGGTTTCCTCTGTCATAGTACAGCTCTGAAAGAAAAACAAACTGTATCTGAGATCACAGATCCTCAACCTGAACTCCAGATTCACCGTTAGAGACCGCGGCGAGGTACGACTCCTGTGAAAACCAATGATCAGGCCGCAACTAAACATCCTGTTCGGCTGGAGCCAATCAGAGCTGGAATAATGGCGTAGATGATGCACGATGAGACGCTGTTCTGTTCAGCATGTCCTAAGCCAATACGCATGCGTGAGACATCAGATTGGTAACCCCGCCTCCTGCTCTCCTCTATCTTGTCTGCTGTC
>JAGKQL010001963.1:18990-34511 GCA_018398635.1 Cyprinodon brontotheroides | reverse complement strand
CCTTAGATAGAAAACTTTTGAATCAATCTGACTGGATGATCTGGTAGAATTTCTTGAAAAGTGCCTTTAGATGACATGTTGTGAATCGCGGCACTATAGAAATATAAACTGAACTGAATATACATCCTAATCTATCATAAACCAACTATTAATATCTATCCATTCTGGTATTTCTATTATGTTCCATAAAGTTGGGATCATGTTTCCATCCCACCGTTCAGTACTTTAAAGTGTTCTGCTATAAGTGTGTGGGAACATGTGAGTCGTGGAAGTTATACTTTAGGATCTGCAGCACTGAATCATCTGGATGCTGCTTCGCTGGTTTTGGTTTAACCTGGAGAACCGAGACTCTGAAGGTTGTGAAAATATTAGATGAAGGTAAAACAGCAGAAAAATCCCATTAAAACCAAAACATTGAGCAGGCGCTGATCAAAGCCTGCCCCCTAGGGACCGCGGTGCTGTTCTGCAGCTCCTTCCAGTCTGAAAACTTCCAGGTTAGGAAACATAAATTAAATCTACTTGCTTTGAAATCTCTTCCATGCTGGATCTTTAGTGATCGGTTGTGGTTTGGGGACACGGCCTCCTTCTGACTGACCGAGCTGGAAGGTGGATCATTTCTGAGATGTCTCAGCTGAGGAGCCCCCCTGCTTTAAGACAGGCCTCTGACTCTGGCTTCCTGATGTGATGAGGAAAGCAGCCAGCCGTGTCTGAGTGGAGTTCAGCTTTTATCAGGAAGATCTCTGAGCGTCTAACTGCCTGGCTGACGTGTGTGCACAGGTCCGACCTGTTTACATCATGTCCTGAAGTCTGTGGAGATCCTCCTCATCTACTGGATGTTTAAATCTAACAACATTTCTGCCGTTTCTACACATCAGGTTAAAAAAATCCAGGGTTTTTAAATGAGTTTTACATCAAGATAATCCTGGAAAATAAATCTTAGGCAAACTTTTACAGGTAAAATGTTTTTTTTTTCCATCCAGGACAAAGTGCTTCACCTTCAGCTCCTGGGGAAGCTGAGGCCTTGATAAGCTTTCCTCCCCTTATTCATGGGATCGGGTTTGCAGGGACTCCCGGCTTTATTAAAGGTGCTGTGAACATGCAGGTCTGACCTGGAGACAGCTCCAACTATCGGAGCTTTCAGCTCTCCTACCTTCCTTCAGTCCCAATAACTCAGCAGGGCTCAGCTAACAGAGGCTACCACCTGAGGAAGGTTGATCCACTCTTTCAAAAAAGTTAAAAATCAATCCCACTGGACTTTGTTTCCAAGTTTGAAGACTTTTCTCTTTCCATCCAGGAAGCTTTATCAATTCAAAATAACAGAAATAGCGTTGAGTTCCAGGTTTTATCCAGTAGCCTATGGAAGAAAAACAGTCTCGTTAGAATCTGACCTTTTTAACATTTTAAACACTGAATTTTCTTACATATTGAATTGAATACACTGAATTTTTATATGGTGAAAATTCAGCTACAAAAAATTTAACTGGAAAAAATGTGCCTGCAAATGTGTTGACCTTTTGGTGAACTCAAGCCAAAGCAATCTAAACTCGATGCAGTCGAGCAGCTTCTAGCCAATGAAATTAAATCATTTGATTAGAGAAATAAAAGTTTACCACTGGCCGCTTCTTGAGGATCAAACCAAGAGCCTTTTCAGACAGGGGTGCCGCACTAGCTGTGATCGGCTCATAACTCATTTAGCTTCATTCAGCCGTGAACAAAGCTATGCCCAACTTTTCTGCCACATGATGACCAAATGGGCTGACTTCATTGGCTAGAAGTTGCTGTAGATTGCTTTGGTTTGAATTCACCAAAAGGTCAACACATTTACAGTGGTGTTGCGCCGATGCCATTTTTTTTGCCCCAATACCCGGCTGTGCAGTATCGGCCGATACTGATACCATCTGTTGGGAAAAAGAAAAGAGACAAATACAAAAGTGAATCCAGTAGAACTTTTTATTACCTACCTGGAATGGGTGACAATAGTTGAAGAAACATTTGGCTCTCTAAATGGTATCCGGTGCCCTATTGGTTTGGTACTCACCGATAGCGACACCCCTATTTTAGTGCTGACAGATGGGGGCCCCACCCCGATACTGGTATCGATGCAACTGCACTAATTTACAGTCGAATATTTTGCACCCAAATTTTTGCAGCTCAATTATTTGCAGGCACATTTTAACCAGATAAAAATTCAGTGTTTAGAATACGGTGCACGGGGACTTCCGGTGAAGATGGCTGGCTAGCAGACGTGTTTTCACTGTGCTCCTGCTCCCACCCATCTATATTACAGTAGAATACGCACTACTGTCTATATTTTCAAGACATATATTGATTTGGCTTTTTACGAATACGCGACACTGCAAAATTCATTTATTGGACAACGAGCAATGTCAAAACAAACGAAAATACAGCCACGAAAGACGGCGGCCGCCGCCATGACTGCCAGTGCTAGCCAAACTGATTTGCTAGTAGCAACAGGTGACCAGCCCTCGCCTCCGGTAGACACCGCTGCCCTCGTCCGTGAAATGACTAAAAGTGTCAGTGAGGTAATGAACCAAAAACTGTCTGCACTTTCTGGGACTGTGGATAAAATATTGTCCTCACTGGAAGGACTCTCGACACGCGTCAGGGAGACAGAGCGGAGAATCTCAGACGTGGAGGACATGGTCACCGACATAACGGGGAGACTGACTGAAGCCGAAGAGAAAATGAAGACCGTGGTCAAGGGATTGGATGATATGGAGAACAGGAGCAGGCGGGATAACATCCGCATTATCAATCTGTAAGAAAGCGTGGAGGGTCAGAGCCCTATCCAGTTTCTTGAAGCCTGGCTGCCTGCTACACTCGGCCTGGGGAACAGCTCCGCGGGTAAAGCTCGTATCAAAGTAGACCGCGCACGCCGGGGCCTCGGCCCGCGGAGTACACGCCCCATACCGGTCATTATTAAGCTCCACAACTCCAGGGACAAGCGGCGCATCATGGCGGCAGTGAGGGCGACTCCCGAGCTTGACTACGAGGGACAGCGGATCTTTATACACCAGGATTTCTCTTATGCAGTCCGTGAGAAGCGGAGGGGATTTAACGCTACTAGCCGTGCTTTGATTGACAAGGCCATTCGCTTCAACATGCGCTACCCAGCGACACTCACGCTGACTCATAATGAGACTGAACACAAGTTTGACTCGCTGAAGGATGCACAGAATTTCATCAAGGCACTGGACTAATATTCAACTTAGATTATTATATTGAGGCGGCCCACGGCAAGGCATGGAAGTCTGTTGTGTTTACTGCGATTAAGGTACAGAGAGACTGTTTAAAGGGTGGATATGCATCATCTTTTTACTGTGACGTATTAATAGAGCCATTTGACTATATGTACTGTTGAAACAGATTAACGTTTAGTTTCCATAATTGACAGTAACCAGGTAATATTTTAGACTGATTATAATCCACCAAAATCTCAACTATCCTCAAGAATGGTTAAGGCTACAATCGAGTTGTGCTGAGATCTTGGTCTTTTTGATGCCTGGAGAATTTTTAACCCACATGTGAAAGACTTTACTTTTTCTTCACGTCCCCATTTTTCTTTCTCTAGAATTGATTATCTATCTGTTTCTACAGATCTGTTCTTGACAGATCACTCAGGGTTGTTCAATGAACACCTGCGCTCTCTCAGACCATTCTCCAGTTTCAAAAGAATTTTTACCACCTTATTATGATTCTTTGTCTAGACATTGGCATCATAATCCGAATTTGTTACGTGACTCTGTATTTTTTAAATATTTAGAAGATCAACGGGAGCTCTTTATTTCTACAAATGATTCATCAGAGGTCAGTGCCTCTACCTTATGGGAAGCAGGCAAGGCATTTCTCAGGGGCTCTATAATTTCTTTCACAGCAGCGAAAAAAAAGAACACCTTAGCTAAACAACTAGAACTGGAACAGGATATTTTTAATCTGGAGAGGGAGTTTAAACAATCCACGTCCATTTCTGTGCTTAAAAAGCTGGATGCAGCCAGATCAGCCTTGGACCAACTATTAACTCAACAAGTTGAAACTGCAATATTCTATGTAAAGCATAGATTATTTGAATCTGGCGATAAACCTGGCCGATTTGCCCAGGGGAAGAATGGGTTTTATGCAATACCCTCTCTCATGAGGGTATGAGACTAAGCTTATTGGTAGAATGATGAAAGAGTTCTATCAGGAACTATATTCTTCTGAGAGTCAAGATTCTGCAGATTCTAGGAAGAACTTTTTTGATAATATTAACCTCCCTACACTGGCGGAAGAGAGACAATTAGATCTGTGTAGACCTATTAGGACACAGGAAGTCTTAGAAGCTATCAAATCTCTACAGGATGGAAAAGCTCCAGGCCCTGATGGGTTTGGGCCGGAGTTTTATAAGAAAATGGCTAAACACATTGCAAATCCCTTATTAAATATGTATATGGAATCATTTGAGAAGGGCGTGCTCCCGCCTACCATCAACCTAGCCCACATATCTCTGATATTGAAGGAGGATAGGCCAGCCGATCTATGTGCGTCATATAGATCTATAAGTTTGCTCGGTGTAGATTGCAAAATGTTGTCAAAAAGGTTCAAGGTTTGGCATAATATTGCTGCCCACATTGGAAGAAGAGGTTTTTCTAGTGCACTGCAACCTCTAATTAGGAAGCAAGCTTTCCCTCCAGGTATGGGCATTAGTGTATTTGATGACTTGGCATTCTAAAAAATAAGACTTGTCATTTATTTGAAAAGGGTCGTTTTATGTCCTTTAAACAAATTCAAACTCAGTATAATATACCACAAAAACACTTTTTGGGTTTTTACAAGTGAGACATTTTGTAAATTCTCTTAAATTCCCAGTCAACCAACCTGTTTTGAACTCTGTTTAAAGCTTTCTTCTTAAATGTAATGAAGATGTACTCACTAAAAAGAAATTCATTTCTCTGTTATGGATAATTACTGTCTTTGAATTTTGTTGCAACTGATAAGGCCAGGGTTGGGTGGGAAACAGAGTTGGAAGTTGAGCTTAGCTCAGAAGTGTGGTCAAAAGCTTTCAGCTTTGCTAAGAAAATGTTTACTTGTAACAGACTTGGGGAAAGCCATTACAGAATTCTACATAGAATGCAGCGTACCCCAGAGTTTTTACATAAAATTCACCCTCAAATTTCCCCTCTTTGCGTAAAGTGCAATACAGATGTGGGGACTTACTATCACTGTATGTGGAAATGCCCTATAATTGCTAGATTCTGGAATAACGTTTCTATAGAGCTTTGCTCAATCTGACAGTCCCACTGAGCCCTGTGCTGCTTATTCTTGGTCTTTCTGTAGAAGGGTTTTCTCTATCTTCAGCACTAATGACTTTACTCCATAAACTTTTACATTTGGACAGACGATGTGTTTGAGTGGATTCAGGAACGACCCCCTTCTGTATCACAGTGGTACAGAGAAACGTTCAAGGTGCTTCCTCTGCAGCGCCTCAGTGCCATTATAAAGGGTATTTGTAATGATTTCTATGGACTATGGTAGCCTTTGCTTGATCATCTGCTTAGTGAGCTTGCAGAGCTATTACACAAAGGGGAGCAAAGTTTGTTTTTAAACATTAAGTTTGATTGTTTTTATCTTTTTTCCCCTCGACTTATCATAGGGATTATAGGTTTTGACCCTGATCTGTATTTGAAATTCATGTACCGGTGTTTTGCTGGACATTTCAGATTTTGAATTAGACTTGGCTGTGCTGAATTGTTGTTGTCACAAAAAAAAAGGGTGCACAAAAAAAGGGAGATTCCAATGAGACTTGCTCCACAGTATCCCAACAAAGCCTCGTTTTTTTGCTTAGAAAACACAGATGGCTCAAACGGGTCCACCCCTTTGGAATGATTTCTATTTCTGATATTTTGAATTGAAAAAGCTTCCTGGATGGGAAGAGAAAGGTCTTCAAACTTTGAAACAAAGTCCAGTGGATTGTTGTTTTTATTTTTACTTTTTTTGGATAACTATGACCTGGATGACAGAGAATCTTCACCAGCATATTCTCCGCCCACTTTCTATGAACCAAAGATGAAAGCAGCGGCAGGTTGGGATGAGGTTAGTCTACAGCTTTTCATCCGTTTCCACTTTTAACATTTTACGATCAGTATAACCTTAATGGAGCCGCTGGTCTGGGACTGGGTGGGGGGCAGGGCCAACTTCCAGGAGGTCACTTTAGACACCAGCAGAAATGCAGAAACAGCATTTCCTTCCAGCTTCAGTTCTTTACACTCTGAGATCATTAGGCTGAATGATCCACTGGTTTAACTGGAAGGATCCAGTTTGTTAGTGATGACTGGAGGAAGTTTAACTGAAGCAGAGAAGCAACGTCTGCAGTGAGGTCAATTAGGAGCGAAATGAAGCATCCTGCCTCTTCTTCCTTCCAGGCGGCGCCGATCATCGACGCTCTGGCTTCAACTGGTTTGATGAACTGGAAATGAGCCCATCATCCATGTGTATTCCCAGCAGGTAATGAGGTCCATGAGGAGCTCCTGTCCCGCCTCGGGTGGAGCTCCATTAAAGGTGAAGCAGCTCCAGTCGGCAGCCAGAACCACAACAAAAAATAAAAACAAGCCCAACAACTTTTAAAATGATTTTATTTACATTTCTTTTATAAATGACAAAAAAACAACACCTTTGAATTCCCTTCTTAATAATCAAATGTTTATTTTTTTACAGCAATCATGTTTGTTCCCGAAGCTGTGGTCACCAAGGAGCAGCGTCTTCATCCATTCATCAGTCGTCACGCTAACTGTTAGCTTCCTCCAGACTTTCTACACGGTCAGACCAGAACTCATGTTGGCTGAGTGAAGATCTGATCCCATTTAAACTGGGGACGGGGGGTGGGGGGCTCTCACACAATCGACTCCCATTAGTGAAGAAGCTCCAATCGTCAGACAGACACACGCTTCACCGCACAGCTGGGAGCCCAGAAAGGAAACCTTCAGTGTCATTGGGTCAGACGGGATGTTTGGTCGTCAGCGAGCCGACATCATCATCATCATCATCATCCTCCTTGATGAAGGACGAGACGATCAGGTGGAGACTGACCTGAGATCAGAGCCCAGTCACACCAGTGACTGCCAGCCTGAACATCTCAGATGATGAACCAGACCTCCTGCTGGTACCAGTGAGGCCCGCTTCATGTACACAGAGTCCAGACTGGGACAACCACACACACACACACACACACACACACACACACACACACGCACGCGCAGAGACTGTGGTTCCCCCGGCGTGTCTGAGCCTGGACTGGGACCTAGCTGGCGCTCTGAGACCTCTCTGGGTTGGAGGAGGAGCCTTCGAAGCGCTGAGCGGCCATGATGGCTTGATGAGACATGCTCTTCCTTACTATGTCACCTTTCCTCCACAAGATGATCTCCTGCAGCAAAGAAACAAAGCGTTAACCCAAACCCAGCCTGGGGAGTCCCAACCTTAAGGTCAAGCAGGATGCAGATGTAGCGTCATTCACAATATCATTTACTGGGACAGTGACAGAGACACAGAAAGATTAAAGACCCCCTGAATAACCGCAGGTTTCCTGCAGCATGGTGCCTCACAGCCATGAGAACATGGATGGACTTCTCCATCAGCTCCCCACGCTGCCACCTCCATAAGCTCCCTGACCATTCTGACATAATCTACCTCATCACAGGTGGGGACGACTCAGAGGACAGACAGCGGACTCCTGACTTGGTGGTCTGCTTCCAGCAGAAAACTAGATCCACCCCACTGAACATCCAGGGAACAGACATTGAGATACTGGACTCTACTAAGTACCTAGATGTTCACCTGAAGAACAAACTGGACTGGACTCCCAGCACTGAGGCTCTGGATCAGAAAGGTCAGAGCAGACCTGCCTGCTGAGGAGACTGTTGGACAGCAGGTGGCGCTCCTACAGACCTTCTCTGTCTCTGCTGTGGCATCAGCCATCTTCTATGGAGCTGTCTGTTGGAGCAGTGGCTTATCTGTAGCTGAGAGGAAGCGTCTGGATCAGCTGATCAGGAAGGCCAGCTCTGATTGGATGCCCTCTGGACTCAGTGCAGGAGGAGGGAAACAGACTGATCCTAACTAAAAAATGAACATCTCTGTTGGATAATGTCTCCCCATGCATGAAGCTGGTGCTGAACTGGAGAGCTCCGGCAGTGACAAACTGCTGCACCCCTAAATGCACCAGGGGCGTTATCACAGATCCTTCCTCCCAGCAGCTGGAAGGCTCTAGAACCTCCACTGTTCCCAACAACCTCAATCAGTTCTTCCATTTATGCTGATTTTTCAGTTTCTACCTTAGTCAGTTAAATAACCTGCTGCTGTTATTTTAAACATCTCTGATGTTGATGCTATTTTCAAATATCCATTACTGGAAAAATGTCCATAGCTGCATATTGGTTATTTATTCTCCAGGTTCATATTGTTAAATAAAATACTCTATTTGTTTTATTTTCCTCTTTGTTATTTTGTAAAGTTTTCTAAGGTCCACATTGTGCGACCACTTCTACTATATAACCTTTTGCTGCTGGAACGCCACAATTTCCCTATTCTGGGACAATTAATGGAATTTCTATTCTATTCTAATTTAGACAAAAGCTACGTTCATGCTGCAGCCTAAAGTGACCAAAACCTGATTTTTTTTTGCCGATATTTGCCTGGATCTGATCTTTCATGACAGTCTCAACAACAGAGATCTGATGTGTTCCAATGCGACCCAGGCCACTTGGCTCTGTGGTCCTGAATCCGATGTCAATCTGATGTTTTCAGATGCTACCTGCGTCACATCCATCCATTAATACTCAACAAAGGTCTGCATTCTGCGTGACGTTTAGCGCAAAGAAATACAACCTTTTTGAAAAGCTTGTGTTGTCCCGACCCGATCCAAGCTAACATCCACTGTTTCTACCTGCTCATCCAGGAGCAGAGGCGTCAACTAACTACGTAAAAATACTTTGCTACCTTACTTCAGTAGAAATGTTCCTTATCTATTCTTTACTGGGGGATGAATTATTAGAAAACTTTTTACTTCTACTAGTTTTTTTGAAATTATCTCTACTTTCTACTTCTTACATTTTAAAAATAATCTTGTTAGTTTTGTTTCATTTAAGCTTTTTTCATTCTGACCTGTTGGTACTTAAATAGATAAAAAGCATCAAAATAATCAGTTATATTCAGATAATTAATTTCTTTGTGGTTGGGACTCGGTGCTGCCCCAACTTGTTGCTCACCACGTACCAATAAAAATAGTTTATCTAGTTGATGCAAAAGTTAAATGTGACACTGTTACCATTAGTTATAAGACTAAGGAAGTTATCATCCTGAATTGAATGGTAGAAAAACATCCTTAAGATTACTTTTACTTTTTATACTTTAAGTAGTTTTAAAAATTGGACTTTTCCACTTTTACTGGAGTAAGAAGCTGAAGTTGTTCCTTCTAGGACTTCTACTTCTACTGCAGTAATAAACATTGATATTGTTGACAGCTCTGTCCAGAGGAGAGAATCCTGCAGTGTGATTGGCTGGATGCGACCAGCCGGTTTATTTACCATTGGATGATCTGAGTGAAATGGAGCCATAGAAATAAACCGAACTGTTTGAACACATTTCAATCTAAATGAGTTTAAAGGTAATTGGACGTCAATTCTCAAACATGGATCCAATCATTGAACCATGTTACTGAGTGTGAGTTTCTGAGCGCTCTGCTGCACACAGAGGCTCGTAGCTTTAATCTCTGAATTCATGTTTAAATTGATTCATCTGAAACAGAAACCAAATTGAAAGCCGGGTGAGGAAGAGTTTATAGATTAGATTTAATGAGATAAAGTGGAATTAGTGAACCGGTGGGTTTGCTCCCACAGGAAGACTGGAACCAGTCCTCTTCCTCTGGTCCTGCTGCTTAATTTCTCCATCATCAGGAAGGATGACAGATTTTATATCCATTTAAAAGCCCAAGTCTGTCGTTCTTTGGCTCATTATTCCATAACTTAAAGCAATAAAACTGAAGCCTTCTGCAGAACAGCCGCCTCATAGATTCACTGTCAGATCCAAAGATCCTTTTTAAAAAAACATGATGTGAAGCACTGGAGCGTCGCTTTGGGAAAACACCACACGCTCAGACTAAGGCTCAAACAATCAGATTAATCCGTTATTGAAATAATCGTCAACTAATTTACTAATTGATTAATCATTAGCTGGAATTTAAAGACTGTAAAACATGATTTTAGCTGACAGGACAACCCACTTAGAGCAGGAATTATACTAAATGTATTAAACAAATATATGAAAATTTGGGATTTAAGATAAAAAAAACTTTTTGATCTCTCAATCTGCTCTATCCACAACTCCATCAGTTTCACAAATCTTCTTTAAAGAACAATTGGCTATCCGATTATCAATCAATTAATCTAAAATATAATCCACAGTTTAATTGATTTAGTAAAATAATAATTAGTTGCAGCCCTAGTTCAGACTTTACCCAATAAAGCAACAGATCTATGAGCCGCTTTTAATCCAGATTTCAGTAACGTTTGAATCAAACTACCTCCAGCAGATACTGAGAAATCCCTCGGTCCCTGAAGGCCTCGTTCCCACACAGTCTACTTGCCTGTTGTTTGAAATAGCGCCTCTCCTCCTCGTCTATGAGGACCAGGTTGAGGAAGTATCGCACCGAGAACTTCTTGTTGACGTCTCTCATGGAGGGGGTGAGCTCATAGCCCGCCAGGAAGAGCCGGATGGGGATGGATTCTCCTGCAGAAGCAGGAAACAGCAGAGTTAGCCTGAGGAGGAGCCGGCTCACAGCGCTGCTGTTCTGTCAGAGGAGCATACCCGTCAGACCAGCATACCCATAGTCAATACCCGTTTATCCCTTTAGCTTTGTATGAAAAATAGACTTTGATCTACCTCAGTGGGCGGGTTTCCCTTTAGTCATGTACAAAAAAAAATGATTACAATTTAATAATTTAATGACCGTATTTTTCGGACTACAAGTTGCACTTTTTTTCATGGTTTGGCTGGCCATGCCACTTATACTCTGGTGTGACATATCACCACAAGAGGGCGCTATGTAGCTTTGCACGCATCAAGATGTATTCTATAATACAATGAAAGAAAAAAGGTCATAACTTACAGCAACAAAACAAATGAGCATTTCAAAGACGACGACTGAGTAGAAAGATGCCACCCAAAGGAAATTCATATGCTGAAAGTTATTAAATATGCCGTGGAAAATGACTGATGGGGAACGGGGAGGATGAACCATGCATCTGTCCTGGATGTCATCAGATGGATGGATAAAACATGGGCCTCAGCAACAACGGAAACCATCCTGGAGGCTTTTGAAAGGCTGGAATAGGAGCAGAAACCCGAGTCAGATGACGAGTCTGAACACAGAGGAAGAGGAAGCGGCGCTGGTCTGCTGGTGGAGATGGCAGAATTGTTCAGAAGCGACACCGACGACGAGGAATTCAATGGATTTGCATGAACTTTATTGAATTGACCTGTGATTTATCAGTTCTTTGAATAAGCTCGAATAACTGGCTGCATAGCCTATTAGATTGTTTTGTTTTGTGTTTTTTAAACAGACTTCTTTCAAAATAAACTATTATTGGTCTCTAGTTTTGTGGTCTTGATATGATATAGTGTCTGAATGACATGAAATGTTTTATCTGGAATCGGAAAGGCGCACTTTCTGCCTGTTTTTATTTTCTCCGATGTTGTTTTTTTCTTCTTCACTAGAAGATCGTTTTCACTACCGTATCCGTCATTGGATCTTATTTTATATGATGAAATATTTTTGTTTGATTTTATGAAATAAAATCAAATAAAAATGAAGAGTGACACTCCTCGATGATGACTGCAGTTTTATTGACAAAGAGCAACGGGGCGATAAGCTCGACCAGCAAAACGTTCTAAAAGCAAACTGATTAAAGCCGTAGGAAAGTCATGTTTACATGTCAAAACCTTCTTGCTTAATCATGTATTTAAATGTACTCTTTATCCTAAAAGTAAAAAAAAAATATAAAAAAAAATCCTGTCTTAAAATCAGTGTTTTTTTTCCATTATCTTCTGCAGGCCAGTTAGTTCTACGTCAGCCTGAAGACCTAAAATTCAGCCAATCATTTATCAGCGGTCATCTGTCAATCACATTTTTTTTGGTCATAGCATCTTGATTCATATTTGCAGCTAATATACGCAACAGTTGAAACCAGAATCCTTTCCTTTCCCATTGAGTTGCGTCCCAGTGTTCACGGGGATGGGCGTCTGTGTCTTCAGCAGGCGTAGAGCTAACAGAACTGGCAGCGTTGCGAGGCAAGGGCTCAAACATGTACGGGCTGGAAGCCTTCCACACCAAACCAAGCTTCTGCTGCCCTGGCGTCCTCTTCCACAACATCTTCATCCCGCTTTCCTCCTCCTAAATAAAAAGTGGATGGCGGAGGAGACTCATCCACGACCTCCGACACTAAACTCTCCTCCTCCTTTGCATGTTTCCTCTGTCCATAGCGTTCCTTGACAGCGTGGTTTCTAAGTCACCAATTTAGTGCTACCTGCTAGCGCTAAGTTTGCTAACTGGTTAGCTAGATGCTTCAGACAAACCGGCCACAACCAAACTAGCTTGCGAACCTTCAAGCCACAACAACCCCGCCTCCTTGATAATCGACCAATCACATTCACTTTATTCAGTCGAGTGTAAAGTCGGGCACCACTAGGGAGAATTCAGAAAGGATTCCTTACGACTTTAAGAGTGTAATTTAGGCTATAAAATAGGCCTGTAGACTAGGCCTCTTACATGTACGCCTATAACAGTGATAGTAGTGGTGATATCTAAAACAACCAGGGTAGGCGACAGAGCAACTGGCGCGTTATTACCGCTTCTCAGATGCTCGTTCATGAAATAAAACAATGCGGTCTTGGAGCAGTAGCCTACAACGCATCAGTTATCAGAGCGCGGATTCCATGAAAAAAATAACCTTTCAAAAAGGTGCGATTTTGAGTCTGGTGCGTCGTATAGTCCTAAAAATACAGTACTCCCTTTTTGGTGTTTTTTGAAGTGTATGGTGATCTCACCTTTCAGTTATTTTTTTTTTGGTACATGACTAAAGGGATACATGCCTGTTGAGGTAGTTTAAAATCTATTTTTTGTAAAAAACTAAAGGGATAAACATAAATCTGATGCATGCATATTGACTATAGGTGTGCTGGTCTGACAGGGTGTGCTGATCTGACAGAACACCGGCCCTGACGTCCTGATGATCACCTCTGACCGGAGCGCCGTCCATGATCTCATACTTTGCGATGGTGTCATTCTCATGGTAAACGTTGGGTCCCGTTCCGGTCGTCTCCCTCTTGATGATGTCGATTTCCATGTGTCTGATCTTAATCCTCACCAGAAGGAAGTAAATCTTCCCAACAATCACATCTCTGAGGTGATATCTGCAAGCGCGTGGCAAACGGTTAGCGCTAGCCGTCCTCCCTTCACCGATGCCATAATCTGCTGGAATAAAACTCTTACTTGGATTTATTGTACTCAAACTCAATGTGCAGGCAGTCCTCGATCCCCACTTCCATCTTGATGGAGGAGTTGAGGTCCGGGTAGGTGCTCAGCGTGTGAACCACAACGTCCAGCTCTTTGCTGATGTCAGTCAACCTTCGGCCGACCGTCGCCCTCAGAAAGTACCTGGAAGCAAACAGAGTTAAGCCGGGAGAGGAAAAGGCATGGGCTGAGGCGGGATGACGATCGTAGCGGAACGAGCCCGACCTTCAGAACCATCAAGGCCTTCAGGAGCTGATGGGTCAACGCAGGATGGAAATCTAACCTCCATGGTTCTGTCACAGCGGTTAGCATGAAGCCCCGCTAACCTCTGAGCTGCGCGGCTGTAGGTTCATTATCTGACAACAGAGCGGCTGTTAGGCCCAGTGCTGAGTCAGAGTCTAAAGCTGCGTTCACAACAGAAGGCTGGTTTACACGCAACGTCTATGGAGGACGATGTCAAGGGGTCCAGTGGCGCCTTTGAGCATCGGGAGCGCCGCATTCCGAGCGTTCAATCCTGGAGTTCAGCAAATTGAACTTTTGTGGCTGGATGCAGCAGCATCAACCAATCAGAAAAGCTGATCAGGGAGTTTTTTTGGGTAAAGCACATTCAAATAAAAATGTATTAAAAACACTGATCATTTATTGAACAGTGTGGAATAATTTAATATTTAAAGTTCTTTCAGAAATTTTAATTCTGAATATGATCGGACTGATATTTATTTTTCATCTGCCGAAGCGATGACAGCTGGCAGGTAGTCTCTTTTTCACTGGAGGCATGTCCATGTTTGTCAAAAGAACACTACTGCCACCTACTGGTTAGTGACGTCACGGTGCGGTATGGGCTGTTGATCAAGTCCCAGTGCTGTATCTGGTGTTTGTCTGCTTGGCGCTATTATCCAAGTCATCTTGAAAACATTCTTCTTCCAAATGTTGCGTCATTGCAGATGTGTCTAGTAGTTCCCATTGATTTAGCTTGTAAAGCGGGGAGAATGGCTACGCTAGGCTTACCGCAAGACGGCGACATCACTGCTGGAAGATGGCAGGGGAGGGAGGGGTTGTTACTATATTTGGGCAAAAATGGCGGACTCCCAGACTCAGTGATCAGGATGAAAATTATAATTTTTTTTACTGATTAATGCTATATTCATTAAATCACAGCGAACGTTTTAGTTTTGGGTATAAATAATGATCCATTGATTATTCCTGCTGCTGATCGGACTTTTCCTTTAAAAACGCTTTCTATTCACTTCTATTCACTTGGAGTTAGACTTTCTCACCTAAAAAGAGTTAAAACTATTTTATCAACCCATAAAGTAAATAAAGCCAAGCTGCTCTCTAGCTTGAAGCTACAGAATAGAGCAGATAAACAACCAGAGCGTCTGAACCAGTTTAATCCAGCATCCAGATTTCTGTATTTAAGCCTTTTTGGTTCTTAAAACGCTTTTACTGAGAACGTAGCATAATGGAGCATCTAGTTTAGAGCCGGCTATGAAGGAGAGCGGCTAAATGATCGTCTAAAGTCGTTAACTCACCGTAGTTTGACGTTCTGACCCGTGTACGACTCGTACGGTTTCTCCACATGCGTGAACTCGAAGTCAAACGTCTGGGACTGTGTGAGCTCTCCAGGCCGAGCCAAGTCCTTCACCAACGACACGAACTCATGGTGGTTTCCTCTGTCATAGTACAGCTCTGAAAGAAAAACAAACTGTATCTGAGATCACAGATCCTCAACCTGAACTCCAGATTCACCGTTAGAGACCGCGGCGAGGTACGACTCCTGTGAAAACCAATGATCAGGCCGCAACTAAACATCCTGTTCGGCTGGAGCCAATCAGAGCTGGAATAATGGCGTAGATGATGCACGATGAGACGCTGTTCTGTTCAGCATGTCCTAAAGCCAATACGCATGCGTGAGACATCAGATTGGTAACCCCGCCTCCTGCTCTCCTCTATCTTGTCTGCTGTC
>JAGKQL010001959.1:24489-40892 GCA_018398635.1 Cyprinodon brontotheroides | reverse complement strand
AGCCCAGACCCCCTAACCTGAAGCTTCTAGTAAATATTATAAAAATGATCCATGATATGGAAATATTGACTTTTACAATACGACTCAAGAAGGAGAAAGGAGAGAGACTTTGGGAAAGATGGGATTATTTTATTGCCAAAGGTGTGTAACAGTTAACTTGTGTGAATTCACAGTACTTGGACAGACACCTGGGAGTTTTTTTTTCTATCTATGTTAGAAGAAGATATACAATGTGATATCTGTAGAACTGTAATGCTCATCAGCAAGACTACCTGCTGTTTGCCCTCGCCCTCGTTCTTGATTGTGTGTGCTTGTATGTTTAAAAATAAATAAAAATAAAGTTAAAAAAAAAAAAAAATAAGGCACTGATCCTCTGTGTGCGGACTGTCCCATGTTCGTAGCTCCCTCCTGTCCCCCATTGCAAAACTGTTCCTCATGTTTAAACACCCATTGTCTGTCCGTTACTTTATTTAACTGCATCTGTTTTTCTGCCAGCTGTTGATCCATCTCCTGCAGTTGTAGTTGCAATTTTAATCTTCTCCTTTCCATTTGTATCATATCTTCCTCATTGCTATCCGTATGTGGCTTCCTCTGCTCAGCCCTCCCTCTTAGACTGTCGGCTGCCCCTAAACTGTGCCCTTCGTGTTCTGTGCCTATTCTATCAATTGTTGACATTTGCTGAAATGCTTTATTTACCGCCTCCTTTATTAAATCTTGCATCTGAAACTCCTTTCGTACCTCTTGTCTCAATTCTTCCTCTGTAGGCCTTATTTCACAATTTATCTGACCTTCACGCCAACTCCATAACAGGCATCTGCACACATGGGTTTGATGGAAACATTGCATCACCAGCCTTACGAGGGGGGGTACTTATTTTATGATCCTCACCTTGGTCGGCTCACCCCATCCCCTCTCGCATTTAGACACTGAGGGTTCTGGGTTGTCAATTGGAGGGGTGCACTGGCACCGCCTATCTGCCCAAGCGGGGGTGGACTGTGCGGGACACCCCCTTTTGGTTTTAATTACACCTGAGAGCAACATTCAACAACACCACATTCGAGCAGTCGTAGGGAGGATCGGGGTCTTCTCACGCCCATGTTTTCCGGCTGCTGCCCGGAGTTTGGGGCCTGGAGGAAGAGCGAGCCGCCTGGTCCGCGGTGTTAGCAGGGGGCTACTCCAGGGCCTAGGTGGCATGCCAGTGGTGGGGCTGTCAGTTTAACACCAGGTTTGTTCTTTAAACTATGTACTAAAACATTTAGAGTTGTAGCTGCCAAACCTTATTTTTGAGGCATAATGACCCTTAAACATCTTGAACTAGTAGCCAGAAATGCCAAACACTGAACAACAGTAATCCTCCATTCCTGTGATCACATAAATACTCAGCAAACAACATTGAATGGGAGTGACAAGCTGAAAAGGTATTAAGCCACAACATTAAATTGAATGGTGTTTGCAGAAAAGGTTTCTGTGGATCATTTAAGGTGTTGCAGATACAACTCCAATTTCAATGTTAGATATCGGTTCTACCTGTTCCAGACACTTGCATATTTTTTCTCCAATTTTGACTTTTAATACATTCCAATTCATATTGATATATGCTCTTCCAACCCTACCTGATGAGATTAGCTCCTGCTACATTCATCCTCCCAATTTAGATGTTCTTCATCCTCTTCCTTATCATCACATCCTTCCCTGTTCCAGCCCTACAGGATAAGTTTGCTAGAAACCATCACAGGTTTGACATCAGTTATCATGGCTGAGTTAAAAGAGGGAACAAGGCTTCTCTCTCTGCTGATCTCACTGCTCTGCAGCTCTTCATCTCCAATGTTGGACATGTCTGTGGGACTGATTTTTAGCAACATCTGACCTGTAGAAGACCTGAAATCATAGGCCAGTTCAGGCTCCGTCTCCTCCATCAGGTTCATATTTCATTTAGTGATTTCATCAAGTCTAAAGTCAGGAAATGAGGGACTCCAGTCTGACCTGAGTCAGACCTCTGAGCAGTTCATTCTTCTCTCTACAATCAACAGTAGTGTCTTTCATCAAGTTCAGCCAGCCCCTTCATCAGTTGCTTCAGTTCCTTTGAGTCTCGGAAGACTCAAAGGAGCTGCAACTCCATCAGATACTGCAAAGAAAACAGAACTTTCATTCACAAACTGATCTGCAAAATCTGACTGCAGCTGAAGGTTCAAAATGTCCTCAGGAAGAGGAGTCTGATAACTGTTTAGTGTCACAAGATCATCTGGATTTTGGAGGGCTGGATCCAAATTAATCTCCTTTGATTCAATTAAATTCAAATAAGTTTATTTATATAGCACCAATTCACAACACCTGACATCTCAAGGCACTTTAGAGTTCAACTAGATCATACAGTCAAATTGATTCAAAGTTTTCTATCTCAGGAAAGCCAGTTCATTGCATGGACTCAAATACAATCCCTCACACTAAGCATGCTTGTAGTGACAGTGGAGAGGAACAGCTCCCTTTTAAAAGGAAGGAAACCTCCAGCAGAACCAGGCTCAGTGTGGCCGGTAAATGCTACTGAGGAGCCCACTGGGGTTCAAGTAGCAAAGATACAAAAGCGTCCAGGAAACACACAGCCAGTGAGCAGCAAGCCAGCTCCATTTGTCAGATAATGAGGAGAGCACATCCAGCCAGTCACGGTCAGAGAAACAGGACTACACTGGAAAAACAGACCGATCCCCAGCATTTATAAACAAGGGTGTTGATGGAAGCAGCACAGCTGATATTTCTCTCCAGGATGGAGTCACAGCAAAACAGGAACAGACCAGATGAAGCTACTATGAGGAAAAAGCAGAGAGAGCAGAGCGTTAGAGATTGAACTAACAGATTCTGCAGAGTGGGAGGAATAGAGATAGAATGAAGCAGAATGATGAAAAAAGGGGTCCCTATGTCCTCCAGCAGTCTAAGCCTATAGCAGCAGAACTATAGAGATAGATCAAGGATAACCTGAGCCACTCTAACTAGAAGCTTTATCAAAAAGGAAAGTTTTAAGCCTAGCCTTAAAAGTAGACAGGGTGTCTGCCTCACGGACTAAAACTGGTAGTTGGTTCCACAGGAGAGGGAGCCTGAGAACTAAAAGATCTGCCTCCCCATTCTACTTTTAGAAATTCTGGGAACCACCCCTAGTAAACCTGCAGATTGAGGGCGAAGTGCTCTGTTAGGAACATAAGGAACAATCAAGGATCTCCTACTGATATCAGATGGAGCTTGGCCATTTAAGGCTTTTATATGTGAGAAGGAGGATTTTTCAAATTCTATTCTGGATTTAACAGGGAAGCCAATGAAGAGAAGCTAGGGGATAGGAGATATGATCTCTCTTTTTCATTTTCATCAAGTCTGGCTGCAGCATTTTGGATCAGCTGAAGGCTTTTAACTACAGTTGTGGACTTCCTGATAGTAAGGAATTACAATAGCAGCCTTGAAGTAACAAATGCATGGACTGGTTTCTCAGATCAACCCTGGACAGGAGATTTCTCATTTCTGCAATATTCCTCCAGATGAAAGAAGGAAATTCTAGAAACCTCTTTGATCTGGGATTTAAATGACAGGTCCTGATCAAAAAATAACACCAAGATTTTTTACTTTATTATCTGGAAATCAGTTTAACCATCCAAAATGAAGTGACTGACTAATCAGCTTATTTTTTCAAAGACTCTGGTCCAGAGACTATAACTTCTGTGTTTTGTCTGCATTCAGAAGGAGAAAGTTAAGAGTCATCCAGGTTTTGTTTGTCTTCAAGACATGCCTGTTAATTTATGTAATGGTTTAGAAGCTTTATCTGGATTTATAGGACAGATATAGCTGGGTATCATCAGCATAACAGTGAAAATTAATCCCATGCTGTCTAATAACTCTACCGATTGGGAGCATGTATAGCCCTTAAAGTAAAGAAAGGAGCCCAGTCCCTAGCACTGATTCCTGTGGTGCGCCTGCAGGGTAACCTTTGTGGCGTGTTGCTCAATCAGTCAAATCGCTTTAATTCCAACAAAATATTCAAGTCTTTCTCGGCAGATGGCCGCTCACACTGAGCCTGGTTCTGCTGGAGGTTTCTTCCTGTTAAAAGGGAGTTTTTCCTCTCCACTGTGGCTACAAGCATGCTTAGTGTGAGGGATTGTATTTGAGTCAATGAGTCAATGCAATCAACTGGTTTTCCTTAGATAGAAAACTTTGTATCAATTTGACTGTATGATCTGGTTGAACTGTAAAGTGCCTTGAGATGACATGTGTTGTGAATTTGGCACTATATAAATAAACTGAATTGAATTAAAAGAATATTATGATCAACAGTGTCAAATGCAGCACTGAGATCCAACAGGACGAGCACAGATACAAGTCCATTATCTGAGGCCATGAGAATATCATTAGTGACTTTCACCAGAGCTGTTTCAGTGCTATGATGAGCTCTAAAGCCAGACTGAAACTCTTCAAAAAGTTCATTATGGTGGAAGTGATCGCAAACTTGTTTGGAAACTACTTTCTCAAGAATTTTAGATAAGAAAGGAAGGCCTGTGGAGTGATATTTTCTCTCCAGTTTCCTATCATTTTGCTTCAAAGTGTGCAGCTCTGCATTAAACCAAGGAGCAAGCTTTCTATTTTTAACGGTTTTCATTTTCAAAGGAGCTGTGTTGTCTAAGGCAGTATGCAGAGAACTAGCAACCCCATCAACAAAATCATCAACCTGTGAAGGGGAATAAGCTAAGCTTTTGCACTCTGCAGCACTGCTCAGCGACACAGAGGAGAGAGAAAGTGAAGCAGATTCTTTAAAATGTATAACTGCTCTATCTGATAAAGATCTACTAATATGTAACCTTCTTTTGGGGGAGGAGAACTCTGTTAGAGTAATCCTGAAGGTTATTAGAAAGTGGTCAGAGAGGACAGGGTTGTGAGGAAATACTGTTATTTCATCACATTCTATGCCGTATGTCAGCACAAGATCCAAAGTATGAAGATGAGAATGTGTGGGACTATTCACATTTTGAACAAAGCCAATAGTTTCTAAGATAGCATTAAAGGCTGCTCTTAAGCTATCACCTTAAATGTCAGCATGGATGTTAAAATCTGCCACTATGATGACCCTGTCAGTATTTAATACCAAATCAGAAAGGAACTCTGAAAACTCATCTAAAAATTCAGAGTAAGGACCTGGTGGACGATACAAAGTTACATTGGGATCAGGGAAATTAAGGGTTAAATGTTCAAAGAGTTGTAGGTATTAACTGTTTGGGAGTAATCAGTAATTCAGACTGAAAGATTGTTGCTACTCCTCCTCCTAGCCCAGAACTTCTGGGTATGTGAAAATGTAAATAGCTTGAAGGAGTTGCCTATTTATGCTCACATAATCATCTTACTGCAACAGTAAAGGCAACATAGATCAATGGCTCTGTTAGAAACCCTAGGGCGCATCCTCCAGGGCGTGGTCTACACCTAGACTGGTCGCCCGAAGTCCTTGAAAATAAGGGGCCGGGCTTTAGGCTGTGAATTAGGCCAGTCTTCTCCAGCTTTCACCGCCCGTATGCTCTGTTGCTTAGCAACTTATAAACGTTGACACACAAAACAGGAAAAGAATGACACAAGTTTTCAAAACTGTTTATTTATTTCTTTTTTATTGTGAAGTGAACAAAGACTACACTCTAAGAATCCAGAATGGAATAAATGGTTCCAACCACCGGGAGCAGGAACAAATAAAATCAAATGTAATGATAGAAACCTTAGTCAGTTAAATAACCTGCTGCTGCTGCCATTCTGCACATCTCTGATGTTGCCGCTATTTTCGAATATCCATTACTGTAAAAATGTCCATAGCTGCATATTGGTCATTTATTCCTTCCGTAAATTCAAAAAGTATCCACTGGACTTGGTTTACAAGATTTGAAAGCGTTGCTTTACACCTCTCCAGGAAGCTTTCTCAATTATTTATTCCCCAGTTTTACTATTTGTTAAAACACTTTACAGTATTGTATTTGTATATATTTAACTCTTCCCTATTATGTTATTCTTATACATTTTTCTAAGGGTCCTCACATTTGTGTGACCATTTTTCAATAATCTTTCTCTGCTGCTGTAAATTTACCCATTTGGCTGGGACAATAAAGGGATTTTCTATTCTATTCTATAAATGGGATAAAGATATAGTAAATCTAAACAATGTATTTATAAAAATATATCTGCAAAATCTCTAATTATTCAACAACAAAATACGAAGTTAAGCATATTGTTGCAAAACAGCAATAAAATACATAAAAATCCTATCAGATTTATAGTTCCCACCATGCAGATATATTAGAATCTATCCTTAAATTAGCCAAACCCATTTACACAGTAACAGATTAAAACCTTTAGATAAATCAAACATTTACATACATATCTGACTCAATAGCCATTAAAACAACTATTTTTCATTAATCTCATGACGGAACTATTAAATGACTTGTTATTATATTAAACTGAACTTCCAATTTTCACCACTGCCAATAAAGTAACCTTTCCTCCTGATCACAGCGAAACTTGCTTGGTCTACGCAATGAGAGCAAGACAGCGCTATGGCGGTAATCGGCCTTGAAAATCCGGTCTTCTAAGGACGCGTCCTAGGTTTTGAACAGAGCCAATGTGATTATCACAGATCAAGTCATTAACTAGCAAGACTTTAGGAGGAAAGAGATCTCATGTTAAACAGACTACATTTAATCGTTTTTAACTTTTTCCCCAATTGGAGTTATTTTAATTTTAATTAGATTATCATGATTTACTCCTTTGGGGAAATCTTTGCTAAGTGATTTATTAGATGTTGGGTCGTGGGCAAGACACTGTCTGGATGGACTAAAGAGTGGGTAACAGTAGAGAAGCTGCAGATATGTGTGTTAAATACAACTCTGCTTACTGGTCTGCACCCTGGGTGGTCAGGGTTTTTGGAGGACTAATAAATGTGGCCAGATTCCTAGGGCTCCTAGAGGAGCCATGATCCTAAAGAAGGTGAAGTTTACAGAGAAAAAGGATAAACGGAAAATGTTTGATGCTGCTTGGTTGATTTTTGATCCTCACCATCCAACACGCTGTGATTGTTAGAATATTAGCTCCATGAATTAAATCCATTCCTTCCTCTTCCAATGAAAATAATGTTGATGTTGATCTTCTGTGGATCCAGATTGTTCCTGCAGCAGACAGCAGTCATAGCTCAGCATGAGGAAACAGGGAGGTTTGCTAACAGGCAGCCAAGATGGCTCCTGCTAAAACCTTCTGTGTTGCTCTGTGAACATGAAGCCTGACCTGTTTGAACCTGTTGCTCAGCTTTTCCGTTTGTCTCCATCACTGCGGTTCAATTAAGCTTCTAACCAAAGCAGAGACACAGCAGGTCTGCAGCTGAACCAGGACCTGAAGAGAATCCAGAGATTCACTGAGATGTCAAACACAGAACATTGATGCATGTTGATTTTCATCAGATGATAACATCACTGTTCACTCATCATGTTTTAGTCTGTGTTTATCATACAGATGCTCTGATTTCATTTGAACTGACTTTAATTCTCCTCTAATCACAGACTTGGTGGCTTTAGAGTCTATGGGGCTGAATGTGAAATTGTGGCCTCAGCTCTGAAGTCCAACCTTCATCTGACTGAAGTGGAAATAGAGACCATCTATGGAGGTGAATCCTTTGGAGACTCTGGAATGAAGCATCTGCGTGAGATACTGGAGAGTTCAATCTGCAAAGTGAAGAAACTGCAGTGAGTTTTCTCTGTTTATTCAAACAATATCATTCACTGATACTTTAATGCTGACTTTAATTCATCATTTTATTCTAATAAAATAAAATAGTACAGCTGCTGTACAAATGTCTCAGACTTTGTGCCTTGGAAATGAATTATTTTCCTGTTCGAGAGGTCCAGATCAGGCAATCAGAACTATCACCAAAGGCACGAGAATAATCTGGCACTGATGACTGGGTTCAAGGAATTTAAATAAAAATGGAATAGATGGATATGATGAGCTGTAAAGGGAAACTGGGTGAAATGAAGCAGGATAAATTAAATTAGCAATCAAGCCAGTCATCAAGATCATGACAACCCATTCTCGTCAATCTGCCAGCTGTCAGGTCGCTTAGAGCCGCAAATACTATAGTTACTGAACTTAGCAGCTTTTTATTTGACTTATTTACTTATTTACTTCAGTATTTATTTTACAGAATCCTTTTACTTTTTCCTACCTACATTTGAACACAAACACCTGGACATTCTATTTTTCCTTTCTCCAAACTGGCTCATTTCTTCTGTCGATATTGATAGCGACATGACGTAAGAGCTGCAACAAAACAGGGAAAATCGGGAAGAGAATCTGTCTAGTTGAAGCTCAGATACTTTGTAGAAATACACTGATACTGAATCGTTTATGAATTAGTTTCTGAGACACAGACATTCCCATTCCTTTCCCCCTTTATTGTCCATGTTGATTCTGTTTGCAGCTTTAATGCTGTGAATAGCAGAGCTCTAAAAGTATTCAGCTGCCGATGAAGAACTTCTGTTCCCTTCCATGTATATCATCCTGTCCAAAATTTGAATCTAGAACCAAACTGGACCATCAGTATTTTTATGTTCTCTCTACCAACACAGTGAGAAAAGGAACAAAATTAAACAAACATTCTCAGCAGAGAAATAATATCAACAATATTTATATTGATATCTATACTTTATAAGGTTTTAAAAGTTATTTGTATGTTTTGAGGCAAAAACTTAATTTTAATTTAGTAGAACCTGAACTGTATTTACTTTTCTTAAGTAAATGAGTTTAATCAGTTTTTTCTTAAACAGGTATCTGTACTTTTGCTTCAGTAAAGAAAGTGAGAACTTCTGACACCACTGGGTCCTGGGAGTTTTGTTCCTGTAGTTTCCACCGGCTGCTCTGGGCTTTATCTCCATCTCACTATGGTAGCAGCTGCGTACCGGTATTATACTATATTCAGTGACCCTGGCCAAAGAGCGAATGTGTTCAGTGTTGCTGTATGGTTGGGCCAGCACAGTGTCAGTGAAAAAAATAACCAATGGTCCTTGGACTAGTGTTTATCACGTGCCGGGGTCACATATTCTGCTGGAATGTTTTAATGGAAAGTTTTATTCTGCATCCTGTTGAATTCAGCTAAAATCTTTTATTCTTTATTCAGATTGGAAGACTGCAATTTGTCAGAGATCAGCCGGTATTCTCTGGCCTCAGCTCTGAAGTCAAATCCATCCCATCTGACAGAACTGGACCTGAGCAGAACCAACCTGGACCCTGGAATGGAGGAGCTCAGTGGGTTTCTCCAGTCTCCCCTCTGCAAACTACCGACGCACATAATTTCAATTTGAGAAAAAGAATTTAATCTTCTTGCCTCAAAACTTATAAATACTCACACTCAAAACTTCAATGCGGCTCTCTGTAAATATTTTCTTCCTTGCCCTCAAAACTCCTATAATGCTCACCTCAAAACATGCGCTCTCTCTCTCAAATATTTTCTCTTCTCTCTCAAATCTTTGTTTCTTCTCTCCCAGATTTAATGCTTCTTGCACAGATATTTTCTCGCCTAAACTTGCCTTCTCCTCTTCTTGCAGCACAAACCGCTCTGCCGAGTCACAATCGCTCACAAACCTCAACCAGGCTCTGCTTTGGCAGTTTTTTCTGCTCTCGCGGATTGCAGTTGGATGCATTAAGCCTAACAACCTTTTCAGCCAATAGAACCACTAGCCTGGGAAAGGGTGCGCTTGTTTAACCCTCTACTGAGTGTTGCCAATGCTACCACGCCACTTATAAGAGGCGCCAAAGGAAACTGCCTATTTATTTATTTGTGGCTCCGATTCAGCAAAGTTGAGTAGTACCCAATGGATAACCCAAACAATTCTGAATTAAGTACTTTTGAACAATTATGTTTGCCATGTACAAAGCAAAGAACCAACCAAATTATTATCTTTGAAATACTTTTGTTAGTAGTATTAATTTCAAATGGGGAGAAAATACATTTTTACAAAAAGTTAAAATGTTGATGGTTATTTCCCATTTATTATTATGGTGTTATGTGTCCAGTCAGCTTTCTTATTGACGGAACACCTCCAGGTATTTGAAACTCTCCACAGTTTCCATGTCCTGCCCCCGAATGTTCGATAACGGGGTCGCCTCCTGAAGTTGATTACTATCGCTTTGGTCTAACTGGAAGTTTAAACACAGGTGTTTTTTCTCACAACAGTCCACAAAGTCGATGATGACTGACCGGGTACTCCAGCTCATTCCCCCTCAGACAGCCCACAAGGTGAAGGTGTAGAGGGTGAAAGAGAGAAATGGAGACAGGGCGGTTAGCCTGGAGGCCCCAGTGCTGCAGACTGATACTGATAGCCTTGCAGCCACAGGGCTGTCGGGGAGAGAAAATCCTGACTTTGATTTTCTTATAGAAGTCAGGAGAAAAGATTTCTCTTCCAGGGGTCAAGTCATCCACGCCTCCGAAAAATAACCATCTCCAATCTTAACTAAATATAAAATTTGAGGGTCTGATTAAAACATGATAATAAATATTTAAATAAATAAATACAAATTTTAATATCATAATACAGTACTTATTATTTATTAACCCAAGCTGATATAGCCAACAAACCGGCAAGCATAGTTAGTCCAATGAAAAGCTCCTTTGAGGTGAAAAATGCGGCTTCTTTCAGAAGACATAAGTCTCCTTTCCTTTGCAATGTCCCCTACTTGAGCCAAGTTGGACCTCTCTTTTTCAACCAATTGTCCACCTCATCCAACATTTTAAAAACATTTCATAACTCACTGACTGGTTAAAACATAAAAGATTTGCCATTATACCTTCAACAAAGTATTTCAAGATAATAATTTAATATGTTGGTTCTTTTTGCTTTTCTACATAACAAATCACTACACTGTTTAAAATTACTTAATTCAGAATTGTTTAAGTTATCCATAAGTACCGAACTTCGCTGAATCGAGCCACAAACTATTGTAAATAGCAGTTTCAGCTGACGCCTTATAAGTGACGTAGTAGCACAGGCACACCTTCAGTAGGGGTTGCAAACAAGTGCACCCTTTCCCAGGCTGTCGCTCTATTGGCTGGAAAGGTTGCTAGGCGACGATCCACCTGCAATCCGCGAGAGAGCAGAAAAAATCCGCAAGCAGAGCCTCTTGGTTTGTGAGCGCATTTCAGACTCGAGCAGAGCGCGGTTTGTGCGCAAAGAGGAGAAGGCAAGTGAGAGGAGAAAATATCTGTGCAAGAAGCATTAAATCTGAGAGAAAAAACAAAGATTTGAGAGAGAAGAGAAAATATTTGAGAGAGAGCGCATGTTTTGAGTGTGAGAATTATAAGTTTTGAGTGCAAGAAGATGAAATTCTTTTCTCAAATTGAAATTATGTGCTCTTGCATTATGGCAGGATAATTCTCCCATATCATTGCCCCCCACTACTCATCACTGCATCTGCCCGCAGCAACATTGGGCTCCTTGTGGGGTGGGAGGCTGCGGCCCTTGTACCCATTGCGGAGCTTAGTCCATGTAAACCCTACAACACACTTTGTGCATGCTCACGCACAGTCACACAGTATGGAACCTACAATATGCTATCTATGCGAGTGAGTGAGTGAGTGAGTGAGTGAGTGAGTGAGTGAGTGAGTGAGTGAGGGAGTGAGTGAGTGAGTGAGTGAGAGTGTGTGTGTGACTTGCACATTAATGCTGTCAAGTTTGTTCAAATGTTTTGCTGTATTGTTCTGTGATTATCCCCTCCAGGTTTCCCCATGGAAGCTTCAGGAGCATTTTGATAGCAGCTGAGCAGCTGGTGCTTGGATTCTGTTATGTTGGGTTTCTTATATGTTCCCCATCTGCCCTTGTCATGTTTGGCATCAGAATGTATATAATATAATAAAAATAAAGAAGCCTCAAGGGTTGGGTAGCCATCAAGGCTTTATTTTTTGTAAAGGCTTCCTTGAAAGTAAAACTGTCTAGCACAACTATGGCAGTCTTAAATTCAGGCTACATGCCATGATACTGAACAGGACAAGGGGAAAAAAAGATGCAGCATATTTGTTTATTCTATAGAAGCGCTACCACAGGTCATTCATCCCTGCTGCCACCAGACTTTACAATTCAACTCTACAACACCAATAACTATCTAATGTGCAATTACTATTTAATACCCTGACAATAACATGTTTTTTTACATTTGATACCCAGTGCAATAGCTATATATAGAAATACCCATCTATATAAATATTCATTTAAATACCCTGTGCAATAACCCTGTATAATAATCCTGCTTAAAAACATTGGGTGGTCATTTCTCCTTCTCCCTGCTGAAGTCAGCAGGTCTTTATTGGAGCAGCAGCATGTTGGCATTAATATTAATGAGAGCTCTTTAACTGCTTCTGTTGGACTGTTCTAACCTGCATCCTGTTGGATCAGCTCACATCTTTCTGTTCTTTATCCAGGTTGATTGACTGCAGTTTGTCAAAGATCAACTGTGCTTCTCTGGTCCCAGCTCTGAAGTCAAACCCCTCACATCTGGAACACCTGGACCTGAGGGGAAACAACCTGAGGGAGTCAGATGTTGAGCAGCTGCAGGATTTTGTAGATAGTCCAGACTACAAACTGAAGACTCTGTAAGTAGATGGTTGGAGTGAGTCCAACTGCTCCACAGCTGCTCTGAACAGGACTGAAGTCCCTGCTGCTCTTTATCCCTGATATGCTGCATCACTGACTGACAGCTGATTGAGAGAGAGAGGCCGGAAACACTCACTGATCTCCTCTTTTCATCCTTCTTCTCTCTGCAGGGTGGAGGGGTTGATGATCTTAGTGGAGGAGAGAAGCTGATCTGTGTCCTGATGATCCTCAGAGGTTGAAGCTGCAGCAGTTTGAGTTTAAAGAGATTCTGACTTGATCCTGATGATGAACTCTTAGTTTAGAGATTATTCTCCTCTTTATTTGATCAACTTTGTCATTTAGTGTCTGATATTGTTTTTCTCTTTGGAACAATGGAGATTAAATTCAATCTAAGCCCCATTTTGTTGCTCCATGAAGGTTTGATCTGAATCTGTTTAAACTGTAAAGTTGATCTTTTTTTTCTCTCATTCATTTTCAGCATGTAACCCAGAAATCTGAAATAAAGCTCAATTCTACAGTTTTCAGGCTGCATGTTTGCTTTATTGTAATGCATTTTTTTTGGATGTTTTATATCTTATTCCAGATGTTTTCTGCAGATGCTTGGGCAGCGCTGCTCATCTGATCAGTTGCTGCAAACAGCTCAGTGAGGAAATTATGGTGTATTCAATCAAAGGATGAAGCTTTTCTTCAGGATTTTCCATCAGATCTTTTTGATTTCCCCAACTGTGCCATCCGGGTAGTTCTCAAAGAGTGCCAGGGGGTTTCCAAGTGGGCCAAAGGTGCGCAATGCAATATATAGCAGACACACTAGATGGCGGTCTTGCCTTTGGTTTCTGGCGGGACAGGAGTCGCTCCGGAGTCGGACTATTTTGTGGATTTTAACCATTTAAATGCCAAACAGTGAGTTTGGGTGGGCCAATAGGGTGGAAGACGGTGCCATATGTCTGTAAAAAGTATTTTTGCGGCGTTATCGGAGCGTTTGGCGAGGGGTGTGGTGGGAAAAATGGGTCACCGATCGGACACAGGGGCTCACCGCTTGTGTTTTTTGGGCTTTTGAGTGCCAGTGTGGGCTAAGGTGGGCCAAAGGGGTGTTGTGCTGGACACTAGGTGGGTTCTGGAGGACCAGGGGCTGTTCCACGGAGGTCGGTGCGGGCCAAGAGTGCTCCTTCTCCGGGGAGAGGCGCTCCGTGGGCCCGGTACCTGGTTCCGGAGCCTGGTTCTGGACCCCAGTCCACAGGCCCCTGGTTCTTGACCCATGCCGTGCCAATTGTCGGCACCCAGTGATGCATACCTCTGTCCCATTAATATATTGTATATATTTCCTATTTAAACTGCTCCAGGTCTCGGAGATCTAAGCCCACGGGCCCTGTGCGGCTTTCCCCAGGGGTCAAAGGTCAAGTGCCGTGCGGCCCTCTGTCCGTTTAATGAACACCTGTGTCCCCAGCATGGATCTCCATGGGCCCGGTCCCTGGTTCTGGACCATGGGCCCGGTCCAATGGGTTTGTGCTGGGCCCTTGGTGATCCATGGGCCCGGTACCTGGTCCTGCTGCGGGCCCTTGGTGCTTCTTCTCTGGGGAGAGGAGCTCCGTGGGCCCCGGTCCCTGGTTCTGGACCCATCCCGTGCCAATTGTCGGCACCCAGTGATGCATACTTCTGTCCAATTAATATTGTATACATTTCCTATTTAAACTGCTCCGGGTCACCCCGAGATTGGAGCTCCATGGGCCCGGTCCCTGGTTCCGGAGCCTGGTTCTGGACCGGGCCCCTGGTTCTGGACCCATGCCCTGCCAATTGTCGGCACCCAGTGATGCTGACTTCTGTCCAATTAAGGTCCATGGGTTTGTGCTGGGCGGGCCCATGGGCCCGGTCCATGGTTCTGGTGCTCTTTCTCTGGGGAGAGGAGCTCCATGGGCCCGGTCCCTGGTTCCGGAGCCTGGTTCTGGACCGGGCCCCTGGTTCTGGACCCATGCCCTGCCAATTGTCGGCACCCAGTGATGCCGACTTCTGTCCAATTAAGGTCCATGGGTTTGTGGCGGGCCCTTGGTGATCCATGGGCCCGGTCCATGGTTCCGGAGCCTGGTTCTGGACCCTGGTCATGCTCACAACTGTCCCCAGGTCCCCACACATGTCCCTGGGTTGTTCAGAACCGGGCCCCGGGGTTCTGGAGGCCTGTGGAGAACCAGGGCCCCAGGGTTATGGAGGCCTGTGGAGAACCAGGGCGGTGCTGGGCCCGCTTGTGGGCCCGGTCCCTGGTTCTGGAGCCTGGTTCGGGACCCAGGTCATGCTCACAATTGTCCCCAGGTCCCCACACATGTCCCTGGGTGGTTTAGAACCGGGCCCCAGGGTGTTAAAGCTTTGAAAAAAATCAAAGTTTAAAGAAATTCGCTTTATGGTGCTGACTTTTGTCCCAGTGCTTCAATATGTCCATGGAGGAGTTGAAGCAGCTAAGTTTGGGGTTTGGAAAAATTTAGAAACCAAGTTCTTCAGCGGAGCGGGGGAGGGGTGTTAAGGGGTGTTAAGCGGGGGAGGGGTGGGACAAATGGGACCAAAGAGGGCCAGATGTGAAAAATAAGTACTTTTGCGGCGTTATCGGAGCGTTTGGCGAGGGGTGTGGTGGGACAAATGGAAGGGGTGGGACAAATGGGACCAAAGAGGGCCAGATGTGAGACATAAGTACTTTTGCGGCGTTATCGGAGCGTTTGGCGAGGGGTGTGGTGGGACAAATGGGATCACTAGGGACATGTCCAGGTGTTGATAATACCCCTGTGTCCATTAGGGTTAGGGTTAGGGACATGTACAGTTATGATAATACCCCTGTGTCCATTAGGGTTAGTGTTAGGGACATGTACAGTTATGATAATACTCTTGTGTCCCTCACTTATGTCCGGGCCCCTGGTGAGGCAAAGTCACCGTTTGTCCCATTCAAAAGTAATACGGGATGTCCCCATTCATTTATGCCCAGCCATGTCTCATCACCGGGTCAGTACCTCCTTATGCCCGGGCCCCTGGTGAGGCAAAGTCACCGTTTGTCCCATTCAAATGTATGGCGGGTTGGCCCATTCATTTACGCCTAGCCATGTCTCATCACCGGGTCAGTACCTCCTTATGCCCGGGCCCCTGGTAAGGTTGATGCCGACTTCTGTCTCGTTCAAATGTATGGCGAGTTGGCCCATTCATTTATGCCTAGCCATGACTCAACCCCCGATCCACACTAATGTCCCATGGCCAAATGCCTCATCTCGTCCCGAGTTCCCGGGGCCTAGGAAATGTCCAATAGAAAGTAATGCGGAGTGTCCCCAGCCAATCGTCCTATACTGAGTTATAGAAAGTGTCCAGGTGCCCTCTGGTGGTGAATCGGGGAACATACCGATTCGGTACCCTAACCAGTCACTTTTTGTCAAACTTTGCCCACTTTGGTGGTCCGCCCCGGGCTCAGGGTGGGCGTGAAAAATCGGGTGACCCGGGCATAAGGGTCACGAGGCTTTGCCCTATTTTTAGGGCCAGGTCCCCGGACCCTGGGGCCTCCGGTTTGGCCCCAGTAATTTTTCAAAAAACTCTCAAAAATGCTACCGGGTGTCCGAAAACTTCGCTCTTCCCCTATATGGGGTTAGGGGCCGGAGAAATCGGGTACTATTTGTCCCTTTTTTTCTCTTTCCTTGTGGCCCGTTGGTGTCCCAGATGGCAGGAAGGCCAACTGTGCCATCCGGGTAGTTCTCAAACAGTGCCAGGGTGGTTCCAAGTGGGCCAAAGGTGCGCAATGCAATA